>JAFBJQ010002948.1:0-10265 GCA_016785345.1 Trinectes maculatus
CAAAGGTGTTAATCCTTCGGTCTGTACAGTTCTGTCATGTAGGAAGGCACCAGGTGAAACAGTCCAACGTTTCTAATGTTCATAGTTCTTAGAGGCTATATTGTCTGGGCAGAGTTGAGGCATGGTCTGGGCAGAGACCTACAAATCGTTTCCCTATTTTCTCGTTCTAATACCTAACTAGTCTTACACTAAACATTTCTTGTTAACGGTACTCTCGACAACAGTCACGTTACGTCGTACCATAACAACGAGTAGAAGGTGGGAAAGGAAAGAGGAAACAAAGAGAAGAAAGGAACAGAGGAAAAACAAAAAAAAAAAACAAAAAACAAAAACAAAACAACCGTTGGTTATCAGTGTGTAAGATTTATATTCGGATTTGGCTGGACGAACAGGAGTGAGTCCAGCTTGGCTTGGAGCCTCTGGGTGTATTTGTACATGGCATGTGCTACAATGGCCGTGATGACCCAACCACCAAGTAGGAGACCGAGAGCAACCAGACTGACGGGGTTTCCTGTCGAATATAGGGATTGGTTCTCACGTTTAAGAAACGTGGTACTCAATCCCGAGGGTTTTAGCCTGAATTTTACCATTTTAGTCCCTTCCGCCAGAAGGTGCTGGTGCAGGGAAAGGTCAATCGAGAAGTTGTGACCTTGAAACACGTCTAAGATTTCGATGCTTACATCGTGGCGTTCCAACTCAAGGTGGTGTAGTATGGCATCATCAATATGCACCGTAGCTCCTTTAGGAATTGTTAAGAACATCGTCTGGTTTGGGAGGATCACCTTGGTGGTTATGTCATGGCGGTCATGGGCTAGGAGGGCTTCGGTGGTAGCGGTATTGACTAGCCACCGATTGCCAGCTCGCTCTACCCGGGTGGTGATATCCTCTGTTTTGGCTGTCATACGGCCTTGGCAGTTCTGCTCTGGGGAGTCAGACCGCAGGCCACAGAGATACTTATTCACGTCCCTGATGAACGGGTTGCTTGGACAGACCCAGTGGATGTCTTTTGTTTTGGTACATGAGCTGAGATTTGGTATGAGATAGAGGGTCGGATTTTCTTCATGATAGGCCAGCATTGGTGGTGTATCGATATATATGTGTGTGTTGTCTTGCCAAAACCCTACATTTAGTACCGACTTCAATCTGTACACGTTTTGTCGCTCTATGATCGGTAGGTTTAAAATGAACCCTATTTCCATGTTTTGTGGGTCTATGGCAATTGGGATTGCACTACCTAAACTATACGCCAGGTGTACCTGAGCGGGTTGTATGATGGTAGTAGTGGCTGATTGCAAAACCTGTTCTACCAGGTTTAGAGGGACCAGATAGGCTGGAATTCTTCCCCCACTGAGGCTATTCATGGAGGAACTTACTTCCCTAATGAGATCTTGCATGAGGTCTCTTACTGCTCGCACATATATCGTGTCATCTTCCACTATTTCAGCTAGCTTTTCTATGGTCTGCCATGTGTCGTTGAGTAGAGAAGAGTGAAGATTAACTGTGAGTATCGTGCCCTCAACCGTCCGACCTAGGGCTGTTAATTGTTCTTGCTGGAGAAGGATCTTCTGTTGGATTTCTGGCATCTCTTCCTCAATTTTGCTCATGTGGTGTCTAATCGTACTGATGCTGACTGAATTGGCGGCTGAGACACCAAGGGAAAACAGGGACCCAATAGCTGATGCGGCTGCAATAAGTCCGCCGAGGAACCTCTTTTCTCTTTTACGACCACTCAGGTCCTTTTCAGTAACTAGGAATTTCTCTAGTTGTTCCAGGATGTTCACAGTTGTCCGTTTAGCGCGCTCAACTGTATCCTGGATCTGGATTCCACTTGGTCTCCCCTCGGTCAGTCGTGGGGGAATACTTGTATGTTTACGATAGACATCCCAGGGGTCTAGGCACACATAAATCCTCTGGGTGTAAAGGCTACAGTGTGTGAGCAGGAGTCCAGGGATGTCTTGGAGGGCTATGCCTGCTGGGGGCCCTGGCTCGACCACATTAATGGTTTGGATGGCTCGTAGGTTGAGGAGGGTGCCAAGTATCCAAAGGAAGTTCATCCTGCAACAAACAGGTCTTAGTTATTTTATGATAAGGGTTGGTGTAAACAGGGGTTTAGTGCATGCCGGCGGGTGAGTAGGCATGCAACTACAAGTAGTAGCTAGTTTGCGCCTTAACTGTCCTGAGGTTGAGGTTGCCCCCCGTTGGTGGGTGTGACAGGGGCCTCGGTCTCGTACTGTCTAGGCGACTTATATGGTTTGATTTGGTTTGAGTGGACCCATTTGTAGGCCGGAGGTCGCTTCGGCCTTGACACTCGGATACGATAGGCTACCGGGGATAGTTTACCTACCACCTCAAAGGGGCCTGACCAGCTAGGGAGGAACTTTCTGGGCGCGCCTGTCGGTTGTGTGTATTGGAAATAGAAGACCTTGTCCCCTACTTGGAATTCGTGACCAGACGTTTTCTTGTCGTAATATGTTTTTGATGCTTTTACGCTAGCCTCTAGTGTTTTCTGGGCAAACGCGAACGTGGCTCGGAGGTGATCACGCAGGTCGGTTACGTACTGATGTGCAGTATATGCTGTTGCAATACTGACATCTTCTGGGTGGTACAGGAGATGCAATGGGAGTGTCATTTGTCTCCCAGTCATCATCTCAAAAGGCGAGACACCTGTGGTACGATGCGGAGTGGCCCTGATAGCCATCAGCACCAAGGGGAGTTTTACGTCCCAGTCTTTGCCATTACTGCTAACATACTTTTTGAGCATGTGGACTATGGTGCGGTTTGTGCGCTCCACTTGTCCTGATGACTGGGGGTGATGGGAGATGTGGAACTTTACACTCACTCCTAGGATCTCGCACAGAGTGGTCATGACACTTGAGGTGAAATGGGTACCCCTGTCTGAATCGATTGACAAAGGCAGTCCCCAGCGGCTAAACACGTGGTTCAGGAGCAGAGTGGCAGTTGTAACCGCTGTGTCATTGGGGGCCGGGAGGCATTCCACCCACTTAGTGAATGCGCAGGTGACCGTGAGGAGATATTTATTACCTCGAGAAGACTTTGGGACAGGTCCGACCCAGTCAATCTGGAGGTTGGACCAAGGAAACGAGACCCCCCTCCCTTGGAGCGGAGCTCGGTTCAGGGGTCGAGTGGGCTGGAAACGGCAGCATGTCAGGCAACCCTGGACATAATCTTGTGTATCGCTGGCCATTGATGGCCAGTAGACGACCTGTTGGAGCGTTTGGAGGGTGTTTTTGTAACCCCGATGGCCACCCACACATGAGTCATGAGCATGGGCTAGCATCACCCCCCTATGATTGGTCGGGACTACCCATCTGGGGCGTCCTTGTCCTTTATGCCGATACACTAACAAGTCCTTTTCAAGGCTTAAGTGTGGTAGTGCTCGGCGGAGGGCTTGGACCTCCATGGTACCCTTCGGTTGTGCAGCGGATGTTCCCGGTGGGGGTGGATTCCTTACCTCCTGTCGAATTATGTGGACATCTGGGTCCTGTTCCTGCATGGTGACCAAGTCTGTATCCTCTGGCTTTCGCCCTAGGTACAATGTCTGTTCATTGCTCTGAGGATTATCTCGTTGTTCTTTGATTCGTTGGCGTGTAAGGGCATTCACCGAGCAGTTTTGCGGGGTCGGGAGCCATTCGGTCTGGAACTCCCAGGGGGTAATGACCACTTTCTGCCCTCCGATGTAACTACGGAAGTGTTCCACCGCCCAGACTGTGGCTAGGAGTGCTTTTTCACAGTTGGAGAATTTCATCTCCACGCTGCTCAGGGGTCTACTAGCATACGCTACCACTCGCTTATCGGTATCATATTGTTGTGCTAGGGCCGCACTAAGGCACTTAAGGGAAAAGCTGGCTTCCAAGTGAAACTCCCTGTCTTTGTCTGGATACGCCAGGCATGGAGCCGAACAGAGTTTTGCTTTCATTTGGTTGAAAGCCTGTTGTTGGGGCTCCCTCCATGCAAAGGGGACATCTTTGCGGAGGAGATCGGTGAGGGGTTTTGCTATCTCTGCATAATCTGCAATGAACTGCCGAGAATAGTTGCACACCCCTAGGAAGCTTCTGAGTTGTGGCACCGAAGACGGTGCCTTGATGTTCTGGACCGATTGAACCCTGCTTGATTGGGGTTCGATACCATGAGGTCCCACGGTCAGACCAACATACTGTACTTTGGTACGGCACCACTGTCCCTTGGCCAGCGCCAGTTTGGCTCCAGCTGTTGAGAGCTGTAGCAACACATGTCGGAGCTCTTCCAGATGTTTTTCAAATGTTTGGCTCCTCATGAGAATGTCATCCACGTAGATGAGGTTGCCGCGGGACGAGGCATCACTCATCGCTTTGTGGAGAAAGATGTTGAATTCCGATGGTGAGTTCGCGTAACCAAATGGGCATCGGTTCCAAGTGTATTGGCGATTGCCAAAGGAAAAAGCCAATTTGTATTGGTCGGCGGGATCAACTTTCATGGTCCAGAAACCATTTGTTATATCCACGGTCGAGAAGAACCGAGCTCCTTTTACCTTTGCCAGTTCCTGGTCTAGGTGGATCATGGGCCACCGGGAAAGAGGCACCTGTTTGTTCAGGGGGCGGTAATCAATGGTAAGGCGCCACTTACCATTTGGTTTTAGCACTGGCCAAATAGGGGAGTTGTAAGTGGAGTTACATTCCCGAATGATGTTTCGCTTCATGAGCTCATCAAGGATCTCTTGGATGGATTCGTAAGCTGCAAGGGGAATTCTGTACTGTCGGACGAAAGTTGGAGGTGCGTTAGGGTCTGTAGGTATACGTACAAGGTGAAGGTCGGTGGCCCCACAGTCGTTGGAGTCTTTCGAGAAAATGGAATAGAAGTCGTGAAACAGTTTTCGGAGTGCCTCTCTCTGCTCATCAGTGGTGAGAGCATCGGCTTTGGCAAGCTGCTGGTTAATTTCGGTGTCGAAGTCTGGTTGAGACTCTCCGGATACGGAGCCAGTCTCCTTACTATCGACTTGGGTGTTAACCTCAGATTGCGTGGTGAGGGAAAACACCACCATGTCACCTCCGTTACCAGGCATTGCGCTACAAATAGCGTCATCGGACAACAACCCGTCCCGGACTACGGTGATCATTTTGGTGGGGAGAGTATGGAGAGAGTTATGTGCATCATCAGTGATTAGTGATGGCGGCACCTCGCCGATCACTGGCACCGTAAGTTCAAAGTCATGGAACTCGCTGTCAACTAGCATACCCAACGGTTGCCGTGCTGGTATCTGAGCTGACACGTGTGTGGGATTTTGTACCAACAAGTATGTGGACCGATTGTCTACCTCTAGCAAGGGCGTGCCACAGGTCGTTAGACCTAGTTCATGGAAGAGAGGCAAGGGTTGGAAGAAAGCCCGCGGACCCGGCAATTTCTGACCCTTAGGAATGATAAGGCGGATGGGAGCGCCAGCAGTCCTTGGAGGAATCGTTACCTCTGTCTCACTTGCGGCTTGGCAGGCCTGGGGAATGGTCTGTCCGGATCGCATACGATCTGGGTCAGCCGTGAGAGGGTGACTCTTTGCACTGTTTTGGGACCACAGTACCTGATTGATTGTGTCCAATCTGGCGCCGAGTCTCACCAACAGATCTGCTCCCATGGAGAAAGAACAGTGTAGGGTTGGTACTACACTCACGAAATGGTCAACCCTCCTCCTGCCGATCGCTATAGAAATATAGCACACTCCTATGGCTTTGAGGGGGGTTTGTGGCAAGTCTACTGAGAGAAGACGATGGCTTTGTTGTACAAAGGCTGGGGAAGGACCTTGTTTGCACAATAGATTGTACAGACTTTGGCTGATAGCAGACTTTTCGGACCAGAGTGCCACAACTGCATCAGGGACTGAAACGTCATTGAGGTGGACACCTTCCACCACACGGGGGCAGTACAACGCCTGATTTTTGCTCTCCAAAGAGCAGAGAAATGACTCATGGTCGTGAAGAGGGGTCTGTGTGTTGCACAGGTCGGACAAGGGTGAAAGGATGTGAAAGGGGGCGTCAGAACACTGTGCGGTCGCAACCTGTTTCTCTCGGGCCCATGTGTTAGAGATAGATCCCGTTGCCCTAGGGACTGTGACTTGGGCCCAGATGCGTCCCTGATGACAATCGATAAGCGGGGCGAGACGGTCCAAAAGATCTTGGCCAATCAACAATGGTTCTGTATCGATGTCGCAGATATACAAGGGGTGGATGAGTGTCATGTTTCTGAAAGCGACACTGATCCAGGTACGTTGCGTTATGCGGGACCTGTCCTGGGTATAGCTGGTGATGCCCACATTACAGGTCTCGACTGGAGGCAGTTTGCCAAGAGCCATCATTGCTCGAGAGAGCTCGGCAAATGAATTTGAATTTATCAGGCTGATCTCAGAACCAGAATCTAATAGGGCAAGTGAGTTTGTGCACCCCCCTAAGACCACAGATGTGTATATGCGCCGAGTGTCCCCCTGTCGAACAAGATCTCCTAGGAAAGTCAAGGGTGCAGGTTGGGCGGCGTCTGTCAAGCGGTTAGGGACCTCAGGGAGTGCCTGGGGTCCGGTTGGTCCTCTCCCCCAACCCACAACGTAAACTTTGGCGTCAGGTGGGGGAGGCGCCTGGTCTAGTCATACTGGTGGTGGTTTGTTATCAGGTTCCTTTGGGGGCTTAGGTGGGTCCCTTGGTTGGACTTGCTGCTGTGCCTCCCGGATTTGCTGTTGAACCTGCTGCATATTTTCCTCTATACACTTTCGTATATAGTCCGATAGGTGTCGTTGATCGATATCCTCTCCTCTAATCGGTCGGTCATACTTACCTTCGCTGTACCGGTTACGCCCATATTTGTCATCACCCCGTTTGTTGTATCCATACTTACCATCACTGTACTTGTTATTCTGTCCGAACCGGACTCGCCGGTCCGGTTGGTGGGGCCTCTGTGGTGGTGGTCTCCTGTCGTCCCGAGACCAGTTTTGGTTTCCCGGGTTGGAGGGCCCACCTGGTGGTTGTCTCCTGTCGTCCCGAGACCAGTTTTGGTTTCCTGAGTTGGAGGGCCCACCTGGTGGGTCTGGTTTTCTCTGGGTTTGGGGGCTTCGGGCCTGTGTCTTAACCCGAGGCTTCTCGTCTCCCTCCAGTACCAAGTTGTCTGATGGTGCCTGGATGCCAAGGACTCTGGCGTTCTCATCCGGCATTCGTTGTGTACGAACCCGTGTTTCCCACGCCATTTGGGCATATCTACGAACCTCTTGCATTGTGAACCTACCTGTGCGGCAATGCATGGTGACGTCGTATCGGATGCTCTCATGGAGGTTGTGGAGGAAAAGTGCCCTGAAAGACTGGTCCTCTTCCAGGCCGGGGGCATTTCGATTCTGGAAATAGGCACTCTTGAGACGCCTATAATATTCCTTAGGAGGTTCGAGTTTCTTTTGAATGATGGCAAAGGCACTGAAGGCGGCTGCGGCATGGTCGGTATGCATGGAGTATTCTTCTCTCAATGCCTGACAAAGTGCCGAGTAGCGTTCCCTAGTGGCTAAAGGGAGAGCTCCGATAAAGGTGTGCACGCTTCTGGAGGTGGTTTTCCAGATTAAGCGGATTTTCTCACGTGCTGAGGCCCGGGGCAAGTCAAGGAGGCAATGCTCTATTTCCCTTAAGTAGTCCTCGATCATTGACCCCCGACTCTCGGGATCAAAGCGTTCGATGTCTTTGGCAAGTGACTCCAACTGCCGCGTACGCAGGCCCTGTTCTCTATAGACACCCCCATCGTCCGAGTCATCTGAGGATGGCAAGTCCCGGGGTCCTCGGTAGACAGGGTAGGCCTCTCTTCGTGGCGGTGGGAACGCCCTGTCCCACTGAGGGCGCGTGTCGTGCCACGCGGACATATCACCAGAGACGCGTTGCCCATCCTGTCTACGTTCGCCCCAAGGGTATGACTGATCACCGCCCCTAGAAAGGGGATCCCTATCTCTGGGATAAGAAAGTGGCGCGTGGGCATTGGCTGGGGGTGTGTTTCTCCAGTACGTGGGCCCCCGGTTAACTGGGGGAATGGTTGGAGTAGTGTAACGATCTAGTTCTATTAAATTGGCGGTCGCAGGAGGGGCTGAGATATTCCCAGTGGGGAACTTCTGACTGAGGGGTGTTGCTTGGTCACCTTGACCACTAAGTCTATGGGTCGTTGCCTGTGTAGGAGGGACCTGTAATTCGCTTCCCTTCTTGCTTTCCAACGACCCCTGGGGTCGTGGGTCTGCAGCTTCCTGTGAGAGGGGAGCTGTATCTTGGTCGGAGCTCGCCTCCTGTGGCTCTGCTCCACCCTGGTCAGCGGTTGGGGCCTTCGGCCCCCTACTCTCCCGCGGTTCACCATCAACCGAGTATCTGTCTTTATTGAGCTGCACACTCATTTCATAACAATCCTGCTGCAGGTTGTTGATTTCTTCGTGCGCATGGGCCAGTTCCGCGCTTACATCTGAGAATCGTTGTTGTTCGACTTCTAAATGTCTTTGTAATGTTATAAGCTGTTCTATGTGGTCTACAGCCTGCAGCTGGGCTTTGCGCTCATACAGCAGCGTCAATTGGCCAAGCACCTGTGGGATAGTGCGTGTCTCCCCGGTCGGATTATTAATATAACTCACGAGTTTATCAATTTCCTTATCGCACTCACTAACTGTGTAGCTATTCAGGTTACTGAGGTAGTCTGTGGGTGCTCTTATGAGGCCAGCGACTGCGCTCTGCAGCTCGCCTGGCCCCTGGGAGACTCTAGCTCCTGACCCGTGTGGTTCTTTGCCACTCATTTTAAGCTATTTACCACTACCGAAAACAAACCCTGGGATGAGTTGTCTGTAGTAAACCAAGTTACACTTTCCAAAATGCGCAGGCGAGACTTCGACCTGTGTCTTACAGTGGTGTTAGTTTATTCAAGCAGTTCAACAGAGGTTGCACGGCGGCTCTAACTCTCTGTGAATTTGTTGTTAGTTGTGAAAACAAACTACAGGCTGCTATTTTCCGAATACGAAGGTGGAAGAGACACTCTCTATGCCGGATTGGTTAACCAATAATCTTGGCACACCTAAACGCAATCCCAACTGTCAATTAAACCACAAATGCAAATGTCTAATAGTCAGCAGTGAACAGAAGAGAAACTTTTGAAAAATTTGGTCAAACAAATTAATGTAAATACCAATGGCTACTAGTCTGATCTGAAAGTAACTAGACAGCATAAAAATTAATGAGGGAAAAGTTTCTAAAAGGGGAAAAAAAATTCTTTAAAAAAAATTTTTTTTATGATTATTATAATATTCAAAATATTATAGTAGTGACCTTCTGTTCACTTTCAAGATGATTGGCTTGTGTTATAGACTGTTATCATTGACAGATTATAGCACATGCCTATGGCAACACAGCTGGATTTACGACACGGCCTCACACGGGGCACCAAAATGTTGGGGAAGGCCACAACATGTATTAAACAGAACCTCGCGTGGATACCAACTAGGTTGGACCAAGGAGGATCAATTTGGTTATTAGCTTAATTGTATTAATTGTCGTAGACAATCATTAAAATTTAGTTACTATAAATAGTAAAGACGGGGCACCACCCTGTTACCAGGGACCAATAACCAAATTGAAATTACCTTATCAGTCTCAAATATAATTTGGAAGGGGTGAATTCGAGCTCTGACCGGTGTAATCCAGCTTGCATCACACATAAACACACACGATAATCATAGACAATGATCACAAATACTGTAACAGAATTTATTGATACCAGCAAAATTATTCAACAATAAAATCACCTTCAATCAAATAAACCGTCACAGTTTCTCTATAACAAAACACTAGCTACTGGCTAACTAACAGACAACATAAACAACACAGTGGGGTGTGTGTGTGTGTGTGTGTGTGTATGTGTGTGTGTGTGTGTGTGTGTGTGTGTGTGTGTGTGTGTGCGTGTGCGTATGTGGCGCTAAGACCACGTGGGTGGTATAAACAGAGGGAGGCGGAGTAACGTGTTGACGTACTCGCTGACGCTAAGAGGGGGCGGCGTTACGTGGTGACGTAAGCGCCCTGACTAAGATGGCGGTGGAGTGTAGTGGTGTGGTGTGCACGAAGGCAGAGAGAGACCACGTGGTTCCTATGGGTCACGTGTGATGGCGGCGATCTCTCTCTCTCTACCTGAACTCTAGTTATCCAATCACGCTCGGCAGCGCTCACGCTGGAGGAGTGCGATTACGATAACTAATTACAATACCCAAAAACAAACCAAAATAAAGGAAAGAGAGA
>JAFBJQ010002949.1:1078-21393 GCA_016785345.1 Trinectes maculatus
GACCCCCTGTCTTAAAGAGACAGGGCTGGCCGGTGGGAGCGGCGGAGCGGCCACGCAAAAAATAGAACAGACGCCGAAACTGTCGGCGTGTCGCAGCTCGTCTGGTCAAACTCGCGGGCCGCACTAACATTAAACTTTCATATTAAGGCGGGGGCCACAAACTATCGTCCCGAGGGCCGCAGTTGGCCCGCGGGCCGCCAGTTTGAGACCCCTGCGCAGGGGTCTCAAACTCAATTTACCCAGGAGCCGCTGGAGGTAGAGTCTGGGTGAGGCTGGGCCGCATCAGGTTTTTCACAAGAAAAGCTCTTACAAAAACATTCCAATGTTATCAAATGTCTTTATTTTTTTAACACAAAATTCAGACTGGACACCAAAGCGCATGAAGTGGGAGCGGCGGAGCAGCCACGCAAAAAACTCGCGGGCCGCACTAACATTAAACTTTCATATTAAGGCGGGGGCCCGAGGGCCGCAGTTGGCCCGCGGGCCGCGAGTTTGAGACCCCTGATCTAGAGAATAAAGGTCTCTTCTCTCCTTATCAGAGTGGCTTCCGTAAGGGCCGAAATACAATGGATTCAGTTTTATGTTTAGAGTCGGACATTAGGAAAGCACAGACCAATAGGGAGGTAGTAATAGCAGTGTTTTTTGACATAGAAAAAGCATATGACATGCTCTGGAAGGAGGTTTATTAATTAAATTAGAAACTTTGGGGATAGCTGGGAAAGCTTATAACTGGATTTTGGACATTTTATTTGACAGGCAGATACAGGTAAGGGTAGGCACAGAATATTCAGAAGTATATACAGTGGAAAAGGTACACCGCAAGGTAGTGTGTGTAGTCCGCTATTGTTCAATATTCTGATTAATGACATCTTTTCAAATGTAGAGCAAGGTGTAGGTAAATCTTTATATGCGGATGATGGAGCAATATGGATCAGAGGGCGTAATATTTCTCATGTTAAAGCGAAAATGCAAGCAGCAATTACTAAAGTGGAAAAGTGGGTGAATGAATGGGGGTTTAGAATATCGGTGTCAAAAACTCAAACAATTTGCTTTTTAAGGAAGCGCAAAATCACTCCCATCACTTTAAAGCTGTATGAACATCCTCTGGAGCAGGTCCAGGCTGTTCGATTTCTTGGAATATGGTTTGATGAAAAGCTTACATGGAAAATACATCTGAACAAGGTAATTAACAAGTGCAAAAAGATAATTAACATCCTCTGTTGTTTATCAGGACAGACATGGCAGAGCAGCCTTACAAAACATATACTGGGCACTTATGAGGTCTGTTTTTGACTATGGCTGTATAGCATATATGTCTTCAGCAGAGTCTAATCTGAAGGTCTTGGATGTATTGCAAGCTCAGGCTCTGAGAATTTGTAGTGGATCTTTTAAAACATCCCCAATACCTGCTCTGCAGGTGGAAATGGGTGAAATGCCACTGAGGATTAGAAGAATCCAACTAATGTTAACATACTGGGTTAACCTAAAAGGGCAATATGATAATCATCCAACTAAAAATATTTTAAATGATTGCTGGGAGCGAGATAAGTCCAACTTCAGAAGCTTTGGGTGGATAGGTGATGCCAAAGCAGAGAGTGTAGGATTACATCAGTTCCAATACAGTCATGCAGTTTCACTACCTGCTGTTAACCCATGGTCTTTCCCATTACCTTTAGTAGACTTGAGCATTCATCTTGAAATCAAAAACAAATCAAAAGCTGTAACAGTGAAGACCATAGTGCAGAATTATTTAGAATTACATTTTTCATGTCATACATTCATATTCACAGATGGTTCAAAAGATACAAAAAGAGAATATGCTGGCTCAGCAGTACATATTCCAGCAAAAAATGTAAGTATTCAGAAGAGAATTAATGGTAAATTATCAGTATACACTACAGAATTAGTAGCAATTTGGTTGGCAATAGAATGGATAAAAGAAAACAAAGTACATAAAACTGTCATCATCTCAGATAGCTATTCAGTTCTCCAGAGCATACAGTCGGGAAGATAATTCAGGGGTGACCTCATTAATAAAATATATATTGCATTATTCCAACTAGACCAGATAGGAATAACAACTCACTTTCTGTGGGTACCGGCACATGTTGGTGTGGAGGGAAATGAGCAAGTGGATAAATTAGCCAAAAAGACACTTCAACATAACAATATAGATATATTAATCCCTGTAAGTAAGGCTGAGGCTAAGATATATATAAAGAGTCATTTTAAATCAGTACGGCAGGAATACTGGGATGATGATGAAAAAGGCCGGCATCTTTACAACATACAAAAACAGGTGGGCAAAGGAAGAACGGAAGGCAGGAACAGAAAACAGGAAATCATGATAACCCGTCTAAGAATTGGTCAAACAGGACTTAATGCTACATTAAAAATAATAGGCAAGCACCAAACCGGTAACTGTGATCACTGTGGCAAACCAGAAACAGTAGACCATGTATTGCTCCACTGCAAACAGTATGACAGAGAAAGGAATAACCTCTTTCAGTCGCTAAAAATAGTCAAACGCAATAATTTAAACCTGTCTGACATCTTAGGCAATACTAACCATACTCATAACTCTATAATTAAATTTCTGAAAGAGACTGGGTTAGCCCACAGGATTTAGTTTTTTATTTATTTATTTTTTTGTTGTTCCCAATATCTACCTGTTCCACACTCCAACCCAGTAGGTGGCGGTAATGCTCCTTTTAAGTTGGTTGCCAACCGCTATTAAAACCTAAAGAAGAAGAAGAAGCAATCCAGCTTGCCGGAAACACAAGTGGAGAAAAAGAAGAATTACCCAGCATTCATTGGACCATCATGGCGGATAGCAGGGAGAAAGCGCTGCAGGACTACAGGAAAAAATTACTAGAACATAAAGAAGTTGACGGGCGGTTAAAAGAACGTTAGTGACTTTTAAATTGACTTGTTTATGGTGTAGCATAAATGCAACATAAACTCCTTCAGCAGATCTACATTATTGGGACGTCAGTATTCGCTAGCCGGATGGGTACTGCTTCGTCATGCAGTTAGCATCGTAGTAAAAATCAATAGAAGTGAAGCGGTCAGCGCTGGCAGTGCTAGCTTAGATCACTGTGGGCAAATCTTACATTGTCACGAGAAGTAAGAAGGCTGGTTAATTACTTGTTAACGGCAGTGGAAGGCAGCATCTGTACGCTTTGATGAAAGCGCTGTGGTTAAGGCTGTGTGAAGCTTCAGGCTAGGCTAATGAAAACTCGTACAGTGAGCAGTGTTGGCTGCGTTTGTGTTGAACGTGTGTTTGTTTTCCAGTGAGAGAGCAGCTGCGAGAACAAACCAAACAGTACGAGAAGTCAGAGAACGACCTGAAGGCTCTGCAGAGTGTCGGACAGGTAACAAGACACAGACAGGACACTCTAGGTTCTGTCTCTCTCTCTCTCTCTCTCTCTCTATATATATATATATATATCTACATACATATATACAGACCCTTTCCAAAAAAATAGAATATCATGGAAAAGTTGTTTAATTTCCATAATTCCATTCAAAAAGTTAAACTTTCATAGATTATAGATCCAGGGCCCACAAATTAAACAATTTGAAGTGTTTATTTGTTTATTTTTACATAATTTGGGTTTACAGCTCATAAAACCCACGAAAACAGGAATTCAAAAAATTAGAATACTGTGAAGAAATCACCATTTACTTCTCAGTTTTCGCAGAAAAAAAAGAAAGAAATTAGGATGACATCAAATCAATGAAAATATGGTACTTTCAAAACGATATCTTCAGTACTTGGTTGGGAATCCCTTTGCATTTATCACTACCTCAATGCGATGTGGCATTGAGGCGATCAGCCTGTTACATTGCCTGGGAGTTATGGAAGCCCATATTACTTTGATGCTTGCTGTCTGCTCTTCTTTGTTGTTGGGTCTGGTGCCCCCCACTTTCTTCTTGAGAATACCCCATAGATTTTCAATGGGGTTTAGGTCTGGCGAGTTGGCTGGCCAGTCAAGCACTGTGATGGCATGGGCATCAAACCAGGTTTTGATGCTTTTGGCAGTATCGGCAGGGGCCAGGTCCTGCTGGAAGATGAAATCTGCATCTCCATACAGATCCTCAGCAGAAGGAATCATGAAGTCCTCTAAAACATTCTGGTAGACTGTTGCAGTGACCTTGGATTTAAGAAAGCAGAGTTTACCAACACCTGCACTGGACATTGCACCCCAAATCATGACTGACTGTGGATATTTCACACTGGACCTCAAGCAGCTTGGGTTCTGTTCCTCACCCGTCTTCCTCCAAACCCTTGGACCTTGATTCCCAAATTAAAGGCACACTTTATTTTCATCAGAAAAGAGGATCTTGGACCACTGGCCAACAGTCCAGTCCTTCTTCTCCTTGGCCCAGTTGAGACGCTTCCTATGTTGGCTCAGGTTCAGAAGTGGCTTGACCCGAGGAACCCGACAGTTGTAGCCCCTCTCCCGGATGCGTCTGAATGTGGTGGTTTTTGAAGCTGTAACTCCCGCCTCATTCCACTCTTTCTGGCTTACCCATCCTATGGAGAGTATCAATGATGGTCTTGTGGCCAGTTGTTAAGTCTTTAGTCTTCCCCATATTGAACCAAGCTGAAGCAATTAAATGACACCTGGGGAAACCTGTACAGGCCATTTGAGTTTAGTGGATGATTAGTGTGTGACACTCAGTTTAAAACATTTATGCCCTGCAAAATTTGGGCTGATTTCTTCACAGTATTCTAATTTTTTGAATTCCTGTTTTCGTGGGTTTTATGAGCTGGAAACCCAAATTATGTAAAAATAAACAAATACACACTTCAGATCTTTTAAATTGTGGGCCCCGAATCTATAATCTATGAATGTTTAACTTATTGAATGGAATTATGGAAATTAAACAACTTTTCCATGATATTCTAATTTTTTGGAAAGGGTCTGTGTGTGTATTTATGTGTGTTTGTATATATATGTATGTGTATGTATCCACTAGCACTAGTTTGATTTGCCTTGTCTTTAAAGTTGTGTCTTGTTAATTTCAGATTGTTGGAGAAGTCCTCAAACAGCTGACTGAAGAGAAATGTAAGTTTTCCTGTAGATCTTTCTCAGTGTTGTATTTGTGTCATGGTCAGTAGATAGAGTTGGATGGATTCTTCCTCTTGAACCATCATAACCTCAGACAACCTGTTACATGTTAAACTTTGTTTCACATAGACACATGCTAATGTTTTTTTGTTTTTGTTTCAGTCATCGTCAAGGCCACCAATGGCCCCCGATATGTGGTTGGATGCCGCAGACAGGCAAGTGCTGAACCATTTATTGTATCGTATCAAGTATCCTGTAATATTTCATCTTCTCCATTGTTTCTGAGCCCATCCTGATACAGTATACATCTTTTATGTCTAAATTATTTTTCATGATACCTGTAATTAGTGTGGCTTATTTTCTTGTATTTTCAAGAGACAGAACATTTATGTCAATAAAAATATATTTCAAACCTGTACAGTGCCTTGCAAAAGTATTAACCCCTTTTGGCATTTTTCACGTTTTGTTGCCCCACAACCTGGAATTAAGATGGATTGTTTGGGGTTTTGCATCATTTCATTTACAGAACAGATCAGTTTTTTTTATTAATCTTTTAAATACAGGGGGTCCTCGAGTTACGACGGTCTCGAGATACGTTGTTTTCGTGGTTACAACACATCTCCTGTGAACTTCCTTGTTTCGGCTTAAGCGGTTTGCCCCGTAAATACGTACAGACTTGGCATAGGAACTAGTTGGTGAGCGCTCTCTCTGTCTCTCAGCACGCCTGCTGGCTCTCCAACACCTCCACAGCTAGGCTACTCTGCGTTGTGTTTACTTATGTGAAATGGACGGCTGGCGGGGGGTGCAGCGGCAGCCGGTAAGGAGATGCACACGGACACAGATAACGTTCGGGATCGTGGCGATACCGTAGGTTTATTCACAACACAGGGTCTACACGGTTGATATCAGAAATCTAAAGGAAATGCTCATTACACTCGCGATATCAACCTTACATATGAATGTATGTTCCGACTTGCGTTGAAATTCGGTTACGACACATTCTCAGGAACGGATCTCCGTCGTAACTCGAGGACCCCCTGTATATATATTTTTCTCGTTTCACTTCACCAACTTAGACTATTATATGCAGATCCATTATGTAAAATTCTGATTGAAAAAACATTTAAATTACAGGTTGTAATGCAACAAAATGCAAAGCACTGTATTTTTTCATGTCCTGAATTAAAGAATCAGAAACTTTAAAAATTAAAATAATAAATTTGACTCACTATTGAAGTTTTGTTATATGTATAAAAGGTTACAAATGCAAAATGTAATCATTAAACGTGCATAACTATTGCTAGGTAGATATATTTAGGTATGAATTATTCCCTACTGTTCTTTTTATTTATTTCTTTATTTTTAAACAAAGTTTTGGAAATAAAATTTGATGTTTGGTAGCTTTTTATTTTTGAAACAAAAGACAATAAAGAGACCCTAAACTCTAATCAGTAAACTCTTTGAACACAGTTGGACAAGTCACAACTGAAGCCAGGTACCAGAGTGGCTCTGGACATGACCACGCTCACTATAATGAGGTAGGCTGGATATGATCATCATTTAGAAATAGTGAAACAGTAACACAAGCCAAGTAACACACCTTTGTATCCTCTTTTTGCTAAGGTATCTGCCGAGAGAGGTGGACCCACTAGTGTACAACATGTCCCATGAGGACCCTGGCAGCGTCTCTTACTCTGAGATTGGAGGCCTTTCTGAACAGATCCGTGAGCTGAGAGAGGTACTATGAAGCCAAGAACAATCTACAATTATTTTTAACTTTATTTAATGGCAGCTGGCAATTTATTGTCACACACAGCGTACACCACAGTGCAACACACTACACTGCCCCACACTATGCTGCCCCACATACGCTGCCCTACACTACACCACGGCATGCTACACTACACTACACCAAACCTAAAACTAAATTTTTGTTTTCTGATACATGCATCAACATGATTTTATGTGTAGAAGTTAAACAGAGACTCTCCTGTGTATCTGTTTTTTTTTTTAATGGTTGGCCGATGTGAAAGGAAGATATAAAACTGAATATTCTGTCTGATTACTGAGGCAAAATTAGTTCTGCTGTTATTTTGTGGCAGGTGATTGAGCTGCCTCTGACCAACCCTGAGCTCTTCCAGAGAGTGGGGATCATCCCTCCTAAAGGCTGCCTTCTCTACGGGCCTCCAGGTCAGTCGTGTTCTGTACAGCATGTTAGTTGTTGCACCTCTTTTTGATCTGGGAGGGGGGTTCCTTGCTTGTGACTCTCCCTGAGCTTTCTTTTCTTTCTTTCCCAGTTAAAGGGGAAAGTTCCTCCTATTCTAGGAAAGAGGATGCTGCCCCTTGTTATTTTTTCTCAAGCCTTGTTAGGCAAATAGTGCTTTGGGAAAATGTGATTCCCAAACAAAAATTGGTTTTATTCATTAAAAACAACTTTACCATTATTAATCATTATTACACAGTTGGTGTATCTGTGAATCTGTGATTGCACATATTTGTTTGTGAGTACAAAGAATGGATTTCAATAGGTTTTTAGTTCCAAGGGACCAATGCATTTGCAAATATTACTGGGTGTGCTTCATATTATTTCATTTACAGTTTAATTGCACAAATATATGAGTGAAACTTGAGAGATTTTCTTTTACAACAGGAACTGGGAAGACACTTCTTGCCAGAGCAGTGGCCAGTCAACTGGACTGTAACTTCCTCAAGGTGTGTATCCCCTCTTCTGTCATTGTGTCCCGCCACAATGCAGTACAGTCAGTCAGCTGATGATGTGTTTACACACTGCAGGTGGTGTCCAGCTCCATTGTTGACAAATACATTGGTGAAAGTGCCAGGCTGATCAGGGAGATGTTCAACTATGCCAGGGACCACCAGCCGTGCATTATCTTTATGGATGAGATTGATGCCATTGGTAAGGGATCCTTAGAATCTTTTTTTGGGGTGGGGGGTGGGGTAATTTAGGTTAAAGGTGTACTATGCGATCCTGCATAGGTTCAGGGCAATTTCATTTTTGTCTACAGCACAGGGGTCGGAAATGTCAAACAAACACTAGGAGCACAGGCTGTGCACCAGAACAATAACAAACCATGAAACAAAAATGAAATTGCGCTAAAACCATGCAGGATCGCATCGTGCATCTTTAGATACAGTTTAAAGGTCGTTTTATTCTCATTGTTGTTCAGGTAAAGGATGCACTCAAATCTTTTTTTCCTCACGCAGCTAAAGAATACTTTAGTGTTTGTCACTCGTATTCGTGATTTTTAATAAGTAAAAAGTTGGCTGTGTAAAGATAAGTTTTGTTTTGTCAGAAAATTTCCGTCAAACATCAGAGGTTTGCAGTTGTACCTGCTATCATTTATAGGTTAAATTACAGTGGGTACAATTACAGTGGAATGTGCTGAAGTATAGTATAACTGTAGAGTTAGAATACAAGAAAACAAGTGGAAAATATAGTTTACTATAGTTAGTTATGCAAATACTACTACAAACTGATACATCACATTATCACTTAGATTCAGGGCTCATATTTGAGTTAGGACCTGGATCACTGTGTGCTCTGAATCCTCACTGAAAGTTCTCTCACATGTTCATGTGTTGTTCCATGTAGGTGGCCGCCGTTTCTCTGAGGGCACCTCTGCAGACAGAGAGATCCAGAGGACACTGATGGAGGTGACAGTCCCGATAATGTTCCTCTCAACACAAAAACACTTGTGTAGCACAACACACATAACAACATGGTTCTGTTATACACTCTGCATTTCAAGGAAAAAGTTAAACCAATAGGTTCATGTAACTGTAGGTATGTTTGATAAAAGTGTGATGCCAAAAATATCAGGGCAAATAACAGGACAAATGCTCCTGGATAAATTTAAAACTCCAGTTTGAAGGCTGCTTTCACAAGACACATTTAAATAAACCTCACACAATGAAGGTAACGATGTCATCTGTCCAGTGGTGACTTTGGCACAGAGTGAATGTTATGTTAATGTTATAACTCTGTGTCTTGACAGCTGCTGAACCAGATGGATGGCTTTGACACACTTCACAGAGTCAAGATGATCATGGCTACCAACAGACCTGACACCCTGGACCCTGCCTTGCTGCGACCGGGTAGACTGGACAGAAAAATCCGTAAGAGTTCCTCCTTTTTTGTTGATTACCTGTGTGTTCTGTATGACCAAATGCAGCAAAACAAAATTCCCTTGTGTTCTTCAGACATCGAGCTGCCCAATGAACAGGCTCGTCTGGACATCCTCAAAATCCACTCGAGTCCTATCACCAAACATGGAGAAATAGGTTAGTATCCATTCACCCACCTACTTGACCTGCTGCTGTGTGTGTGTGTGTGTGTGTGTGTGTGTGTGTGTGTGTGTGTGTATATACTGTTGTTTACAAGTGATGTATGGTATCATGTAAATGGGCTGAGGTTAAGTTTTTATTCACAAACGCACAGGTGTTAAAAGTAAAATAGTAAAAGACTTGGAAGCTTTATTCACCTGTAGCTCAGATGTGGTGCCACATTTTCAGAAGGTTCCTTTGTTCTCATACTGTAGTGAATGATTAGGAATGTGCAGTTATTATGGCAGGGTATGGAAAAGGCTGCACAGCACTGTTGATTAGTAGCCTTGCATTGGTAACTATGAAGCTTGGTTTGTGTTGAACTTGTTTGTGGTGCCAGTTAGTTGCAGTGTAGAAAGCACATTTCATAATTGGTAAACAATGCAAATTTTAGTTTTGAATGGTGAACATACCAGAGAAAGACAGGTTATGTTTTCCTTTGCTTGTTTTCAGATTTCGAAGCTATAGTGAAGCTGTCAGATGGCTTCAATGGAGCTGATCTGAGGAATGTGTGCACAGAGGCAGGTGGGACATGAAACTGTCTCTCTGTATCTTCATCTGATTCTTTAGCCTGTACTGTCCATTAACCTCTATGTTGTGCGGTTGCAGGTCTGTTTGCCATTCGCTCTGATCGTGAGTATGTTACACAGGAAGACTTCATGAAAGCTGTGCGGAAGGTGGCCGATTCAAAGAAGCTGGAGTCCAAGCTGGACTATAAGCCTGTATAAATCTATGTGTTGATTTCTCTACCTGAAGTTTTTTCATTGTATTGCCATTGATTTGTTCTCTGTTATGCTAAAAGGCCGGAGACATCAGTTTTATGTTTATGGGACACAAAGAAAAGAAAAAGACATTGTCCTAACTGCTGCAAACAAGTTGACTTTGACTCCACGTAGTTTGACATCCTAGAACTGGCTTCATGTACTAAGTAAACCACATTGTACTAAGTTCTGTGTGTTTCAGTTGCTTCTTTTACTCCTGTTGTGGACACTGAGCACTGTCCTGACCTGAACTGACACAAAACATTACATACTGAGTGTTGATCTGTTACTGAGCTTGGAATGGCACACTTTCTACCATTTCACATCTTCGCCAGACAGATCCAATGATGAAGAGGAAGTGTTACGTTCCCTGTGTGAAGGCTAGGGGATGAGGGGATGTAACAAATAAATAATAGTGTCCTGGGGGGGGGGGGGAGAGAGAAAAAAATTACTCCAATGGTAAAATAAAATCAGGTTTTATTTATAAACAACAAAAACGCTGGTTCTCCAAATGAAGTAACCAAAAGATGAACCAGGACAGCCACAACCTGTGAGGGAAACAAATAGGTTAAACAGATAGAATACACAGAATAAAACACACAAAAGAAACACCCTCCTTCCCGGGAGTACCGCAGATTCACCACACACACACTACCGGAGACAACTGACCAACACCACACCTGATCAGCACAATAGCTCCAGCTTTCACCACCACCAGCTCACAATGATCTCCAGAACAAAGGCCCACACTCTCCCTCTCCATGGCTCCCACTCCTTTTAAGCCCCCTCTTGATTGGAAAGCTGTGAAGGAGGCGGGTCGACCTCACCTAGAAGGGAGGAGACAGCAAAAACGCCGCACACCGAGGGCCGAGGCTGTCTAAGGTGTCGCTATTAATCCACAGAAAGGATCTACATAGTGACTGCTTCACAAATCAAAAATATGCAGCTTTCAAGTATATACACCAAACCTGAGTGCAGTGGTGTTTAATCAATGAAATTTTATTTGTATAGCCCATTTTCACAAATTACAATTTGTCTCATAGGGCTTATTCAGTCAGCTGGTACTGGTGTTATTTGGATTTGAATACATGCATTTCAAAGTAATCTGCCATCTTTAACTCTACCTCAGATGTGCACTGAAATGCACAAAATATTGGGTGTGGTAAATAAATAATGCACTTGTTAGAAGAGATCCGACTAGCATAAACTAGAACACCTACTTTATAGTGTGGGAGATAAAAAATAATCAGTATATCTGTTTTCAGCATCCCTCACAAACATGAAATCAGGTGTGATGTACTCATGTTAGGATCATGCAGCTATCTGTTTTTGGCATATATATTATCTAGTTCATAATATACCCGATCTACTAAAATTATTAGTTACATTACTTATATGTCAAGTTATTTCTATCTTTTAAGCTTGCTTTTGAACAGTTAAGTTGTACATGAAACACCAAAGGAAAACTGCAGCTCCTTCCCAAATCCATATTACACTCAACCAGTAGTCAGTATACTGACTAGATCTGTGAATACTGTAACAGTGCAGACACATGTGAGTTAACTAGAGTTGATCTTATGGAGTAGATAATATTTGAATTTAATTTCAGTCCGGCTGAACTTTTCCATTCATAGAATCTGGGTGTAAGTGAGGAGTGCCTCGCTGCATATGAATCTTTTAACTGACATTCACTGTCTCAGTGTGGAGTCTCTGTTATGTGGCTGAACTTTGTGTCAGGACGAACGATTCCAGGACAAAAGCCCTGCAGATAGGGCAGTGCTGGAAGTGTGAGACACAGCCATCACACACACAGGCATGTCTACAGGGCAGCAGCACCCTGTTCACTGCTGCATTCTGACAGACCACACAGTCTCTGCCTGTCCCCTCTGACCAGTCCTCCTCCAGCACTGCATTCTGATTCACTCTATGGACCTCCTCCATGGGTTCACTGGGTCTGGTACTGTCAGTTGACATAAACAGAGGCTGCAGAAGACATGAGGCAAGGCTTTGTCATTGTGGATACTTATCATAACAGAGAAAACCTTACCCTAACAAATGTATTTCTGGAGCCATTAAGACACAGCAAAAACATTTCATCAGTCCAACGATTGACAATGGCACAACAGAAAGAATAACTGACAACTGACCAGGTGCACGTTGCAGTGACAGTGTTACTTCTAAATTCAGCCTAAAAGTTCTGTTTGCATGACACGCATGTTGAGACCTGATATCAGGGTTCAAGAAACACGCATCAAAACATGTGACTTGCTTTCAGTTACTGTTGAAACATCTTAAAGTAAAAGAGTAACATTTCATTTTTTAAGTACAGGGGATCCTCGAGTTACGTCGGTCGCGAATTACGTCGTTTCCGTGTTTACGACACATCTCCCGTGAACTTCCTTGTTTCGGATTAAGCGGTTTGCCCCGTAAATACGTACAGACTTCACATGGGAACTCGTTGGAGAGCGCTCTCTCTGTCTCTCAGCGCTGCAGAGCCTGCCGGCACCTCCACAGCTGTGTTTACTTATGTGAAATGGCCGGCCGGCCGGCGGGGGGAGGGAGGGGAAGGCGGCACCCGGTAAGGAGATGCACACGGACACAGATGCGTTCGGGATCGTGGCGATACCGTTGGTTTATTCACAACACAGGGTCTACACGGTTGATAACAGAAATCTAAAGGAAATGCTCATTGCACTCGTGATCTCAGCCCCTACGGTGTGTCAAGAGGGACAAGAGGGACAAAAGGCAATTCACCATAATAAACTCTTATTTTAGCGTGGTGTTATAGCGACATCTGGTGGCACAATGTATGCACAATGGCACAATGAATGTATGGTCCGATTTCCGTCGAAATTCGGTTACGACACATTCTCAGGAACGGATCTCCGACGTAACTCGAGGACCCCCTGTATTACATTTTAAAGCAAAAACCAAAACCTGATAAAAGTAATAAATTATAAATCTGTCTTAGGGAAGACATTATCCATGTGTTGCTCCTAGATAATAAAAAGACAAACCAGGTATGTGTTGATAGACGATTTATTTAAAAAGGCTGTATGTGATAAGTGGAGAGTTCATCACAAAGCTGGTTTGAGAGTTTGAAGGAAAGTGTGGCGTACCTTTAACTCGTACATGTTTCCCTGGCAAGTGAGTAGGTACTGAAAGAGAATCCGTGCAGAAAGGGTGTATTTGTCATCGGGAACATGTATAACTGTCACACTGGCCACCTGAAATGAGAAAGACATCATAATCATTTCCCTTAAATTTTTATTTCCACGTATCTCTTTGCTGTGCTTGGGGGCTTTTGGTTGGTCAGGACAGACGATGCTGTGGTCAAACAAAACCACTTGACTTGCTCTGGCCTATAGCCTCATACTTTGTGCTGTGTTGTGGAGAAGACACAGAGAAAACTGAGACAGCAGCGTGACTCATCTTAATACTAACTCCAAACACAAAGCTTGGATCATGGTTGCATTTTTGTTAGGTCCAAATGCTGATGAGGAAGATCAAGATTCCATTGGGAGTGTGACAGTACTGTTTTCACTGATGCTGCTTCTGCACCAGAAAGTCAGGTGTTTACAGTCACACCACATACAGTCTCCTCATCTGATACTAAACACATGAAGAAATGAAATGGACTCACAATGTTGTAGTTGTCTCTGGCTTCAGGTTCTGCCAGTGTCAGCACAGCCACAAGAGGGTAGTGTTTCCTTGGCAACGGTCCAAAATCTGTGATGCCCTGGTCAGTAGGCATCTGTATGTGGTGCTCCTTGCTGTCTTCACTACTGACACTAAGAGGGTAAAGTCAAAGACGATAACCAAGAAGCTGCTTGAGGAGGAATGTGTGCCAGTCAAACAAATGCATCAAGTCATGTTTTATGTCAAAATTATAAAATGACAGTAATCACTGCTATGACTGGTATCTGTTATTATAGACGTACAGTACCAAGATTGTAAACAGAGTCACAGCCTTGGTGAATGTGTTTCTGAGAGAGTTTTAGGTGATGGCAGGTAAAACTGTTTGATGCAGTCACCAGAGGCATTGCAGAATGTAGCTTTGTGAGTTTGTAGCAAAAAAACAAAACAAAAAAACAATTCTCCCATCTGCACATTTTTATATCAATACCACGCACCAGTAAATCAGACACTGGATAATCACTACCTGGAATCAAACAACCTGGTTTCTTGTGAATCTGTAGAAAAACAGGAAAGGATACTGGAAAGTCTGGCAGTGGCGGAAGCGCAGGTGGAGAGCCTCATGGAAATGTTGTGGGCTGCTAAGCTTCAGCCCATTCTGATGAGCCTGTAGTGTTCCCTGCAAGGCAATGACCTCACACCCCCAGAAACAGCTCAGGACACAGGGTTCTAGACAGAATGGCCTCACTGACACACCGTCTGCAAAGGAATGTCTGCTACAGTGACACTAATTTAAATGATTGATAAACACATGCTGGGAATGTAGATAAAGATTCTTAACTATACATGCAGTCTTTATAGTTGAGGTTAGGGATTTTCCTACAGTCACAATTCCAAGTCCCTAAGAGACCCAATAAAAATTATATTTGTATTCTGAAACTAGAAATGATAACCTAAGCAGTATTCATGGTAGTTTATCTTCTACCGAATCTGTAAACAGACACACACATGGGAGCTGCACTGCATTCCCTACAGACTTTTACACACGCAGTATTAGAGTGGAACAGGAGGATTTCACTCTCATTCGTGTTGGATGCCAAAAGTATTTCATTTCAAGTCCAGGTTAAGCTAACTCCACCATTCCTAATCACTGTGTCACATTCCTAATGATGACTGTTCTCACCGGTGACAGATGCAGGAGCAGAGCCCAGATCCAGGCCAAAAGGATTGGTCACCTGGATCATTTGCTTTTCAGGCGCCGGTAGGATGGACTCTGTCTCATCTGGGCTGCGAAGTATAACAGGAACATCGAAGCCAAACCTGCAAAATGGATACAGAGTTAGCACAAAGCAGAAGTCATGTGTATTAATACTTAATATTGACATTGTGATCACATCTGTAAAAACACACATGCAAACTGAATGCCATGAAATGAGTGAGGCACAATCTTCAAGCCCCCATTTCATCTCATCATGTGTTTATATACGACTGTTATTTACTGAGCCGTAGAAGATAATGACAGACTTGTACCATCACAGCTTTCTCTCACGAGCAACACAGCACATCAGCTGATATTGAAGTATCTGCCTGGTGCTAGTGTCGGCTCACTTGCTTTTAACAGCACAGTGAGGTTGAAACATAAATAAAATATATCTTTTAAGAATATGGCAGTGGTAGAATCTGTTGTCATCACAAAAGCAGCGGAAAATACATCACAAGGCTGATGACAGTAGGCTACTGTAGCTACGGAAACTAGCCTACTTACCAGCCGAGCACGACGGCGGCAGTAACAACGAAACACAAAGACACCACAACGATGTAAAATAGTGGGGAGTACTCAAACAGTGTGACCAGGAAAACCGCTGCCATTACACGTAATTCGTGTCCGAGTATAAAGCAGTTTATTAAAACCTCCTCTGGTTAGTTATTTCCACGACAGCCATAACAGAAGGTCCTCAGCAGCAGCTACGGTGGCCGATAGGGTATAAAAACACACAACTGACTGAATTCTTGACGCAGCCCTCGATTATGATATAAAAGCTAATATCACGAATAACGATGAAAATCGTTGTTAACTCGGTTAACTCGGTCACTTGAGTCAGTGTTGTTGGCCCCAATAACAACAATACTCAGAAATATTTAGTGGGCTTGATGCTACTGCCTGCCTGATTATAAAATGCAAAAACAACATTTCCAACGTGTGTATCTATGTGCGCGATGTCACTTATTATATCACACAGAGGTGGCGTCATCCGTAGAGTGCCTATTATTATTATTATTATTATTATTATTATTATTATTATTATTATTATTATTATAGGGCTGCAACTAACGATTCTTTTTGTAGTCGACTAATCTATAATCTAATTTTTCGATTAGTCAACAATTATCGATTATTTATTTGCTAAGTTTCCCGTTTTTAACCAAGCTGGGTATTAATTGGATTTCATTGAAAACCAGTGTATCTTTATGTGTATTGAGCTTTGTGACAAGTATTAGAGGCAATGTGTCCACTAGTGATGCATATAATAGTATAATAGTGAAGACGCATATTTTTTTTCAAATGGGGCTTAACCGGAGGTTTCAGTCACTGAAAATGACGTTAACTATGAGGCCTAAATTTTGTCAGTTCCATACAAACTATTTTTGGTATTATATAGGGCTGCAACTAACGATTATTTTTGTAGTCGACTAATCTATAATCTAATTTTTCGATTAGTCAACAATTATCGATTATTTATTTGCTAAGTTTCCCGTTTTTAACCAAGCTGGGTATTAATTGGATTTCATTGAAAACCAGTGTATCTTTATGTGTATTGAGCTTTGTGACAAGTATTAGAGGCAATGTGTCCACTAGTGATGCATATAATAGTATAATAGTGAAGACGTATATTTTTTTCAAATGGGGCTTAACCGGAGGTTTCAGTCACTGAAAATGACGTTAACGTTACTTTGAAAAACTCCGGGTGTTCCTCAGACATGCGAAAAGGTTCAATATGGGCACAGATGGTGCAGGCTATTGCCCCTTACGTTTCCGGTGGTGCATTGCAACTTTATTTGCATGTACAGGGGGTCCTCGAGTTACGACGGAGATCCGTTCCTGAGAATGTGCCGTAACCAAATTTCGACGCGAGTCGGACCATACATTCATTGTGCCATTGTGCATGTACATTGTGCCACTAAATGTCGGTATAACACCACGCTAAAATAAGAGTTTATTATGGTGAATTGCCTTTTTTGTCCCTCTTGACACACCATAGGGGTTGAGGTCGCAAGTGTAATAAGCATTTCCTTTAGATTTCTGATATCAACTGTGTAGACCCTGTGTTGTGAATAAACCTACGGTATCGCCACGATCCCGAATGCATCTGTGTCCGTGTGCATCTCCTTACCGGCTGCCGCTGCACCCCCCGCCAGCCGTCCATTTCACATAAGTAAACACAAGGCAGAGTAGCCTAGCTGTGCTGTGGAGGTGCTGGAGAGCCGGCAGGCGCGCTGAGAGACAGAGAGAGCGCTCACCAACTAGTTCCCGTGTGAAGTCTGTACGTATTTACGGGGCAAACCGCTTAAGCCGAAACAAGGAAGTTCATGGGAGATGTGTCGTAAACACGTAAACAACGTAATTCGCGACCGTCGTAACTCGAGGACCCCCTGTATTCTAATGAATTGAATGGCGTTCATCATGTTGCTTAAAATAATATACGACTAGACGACCACAAAATTTCTGGTCGACCACATTTAATAGTCGACGTCGTCTAATCGTATTAGGGCCCGAGCTGGAACAGCGAACCAACGAAACTCGAAATTCGGTACACACCTTCATCGTGCCCAAACGCACAAAAAAGCTTCTTGACGCCATGGTGCCAGGTCCACAGGAAGTCGGCCATTTTGAGTGGAAGATTGGCCATTTTTCCCCATTTCCACACCGCGGATATGATCTATCTCCTCCTACAGATTTAATGGTAACAGCCTCACACTTGGTCAGGTTACTCTTCAGCCATGGAGGAATAAAAGTTGGTGAAATTTCCAACTTCTAAACGGTGTGGCCGTGGTGACCCCTCAAAGTTCGAGGACTCTCTATGATTTTAGCAATGGCAGCTTTCCATACGTTTGGCTGTGTGTTTGTCTTATACATATACATGGGATTCTCACAACCTGCTCGGGCCCTGTCATCGCTGCTTGCAGCCTTATTATTATTATTATTATTATTATTAGTAGTAGTAGTATTAGTATTATTATTAACATCAATATTATTATTATTATTATCAGTAGTAGTAGTAGAACTGTTGTAGTTATTTGAATATAACTATAGTTTGTTGTTGTTTAGCTGGGTACTGGGTAAGAGCTTCCGTTTTTCTCTGTGGGTTGTCTGGTGCTGTTTTGTCTTGTTTCTCCAGTGATTGCCATAAAGTTGGTTGTGTCCTGCTGCTAGCAATTTCCACACCGCGGATATGATCTATCTCCTCCTACAGATTTAATGGTAACAGCCTCACACTTGGTCAGGTTACTCTTCAGCCATGGAGGAATAAAAGTTGGTGAAATTTCCAACTTCTAAACGGTGTGGCCGTGGTGACCCCTCAAAGTTCGAGGACTCTCTATGACTTTAGCAATGGCAGCTTTCCATACGTTTGGCTGTGTGTTTGTCTTATACATATACATGGGATTCTCACAACCTGCTCGGGCCCTGTCATCGCTACTTGCAGCCTTATTATTATCATTATTATTATTATTAGTAGTAGTAGTATTAGTATTAGTATTATTATTAACATCAATATTATTATTATTATTATCAGTAGTAGTAGTAGTACTGTTGTAGTTATTTGAATATAACTATAGTTTGTTGTTGTTTAGCTGGATACTGGGTAAGAGCTTCCGTTTTTCTCTGTGGGTTGTCTGGTGCTGTTTTGTCTTGTTTCTCCAGTGATTGCCATAAAGTTGGTTGTGTCCTGCTGCTAGCAATAGCACTCTCCTTTTTTATTAACACAATATTTAGATTGAAATTAGTATCTTAGTTTAGCACTACATACCATGGATACACTTGGCACTATCACAATGTAAGCATACATATACAGGACCAGTGCTAGCCATTTGGGTGCTCTAAGCACAAATGCTTTGTGGCAAGGATGTCCAATCTCGCCGTATCTTTTTTTACTTTGTTCACAAATTCTCACAACTCACATCATTAATGGTGATATTAAAGGACTCTCCATAACTGGTAGGGATATTTTCATAAGTCAACTGGCCAATGACATGACACTTTTTCTTAAAAAACATTAATTAGATACCTATTGCTCTCAATATTATTAAGGACTTCTCTGCAGCCTCTGGTTTACAGTGAACCCTCGTTTATCACGGGGGTTACATTCCAAAAAGAATCCGTGATAGGCGAAATCCGTGAAGTAGTCAGCTTTATTTTTTACAATTATTATTATGAAGTTGTGCCTCTTTGCGCATGACCGCACCTTTAACAGTATTCTTCCTAACACAGTATACAACACCGGGCCTTGTACTTCTGATTTTAGAACTGCTGCCGACTGACACACAGACACCACTTAACACGCACAACGGTCACAGTATCTCTCCCCCTCTGTTTTCTTCCTGCATCTCCGCACCACACACACACACACATGGCCCCAAGTCTTAAAGGGACAGGGCTGGCCGGTGACACTGTGCATACACTGTAAAAAAAAAACAAACTGCATTAAAAAAATCTGTGAAACAGCGAAGCCACAAAAGGTGAACCGCGTTATAGCGAGGGTTCACTGTATACTTAAATATTAAAAATGCGGAGTAACAATACTCCCACATTTATGCTGTTAAACACCCGCTCCCTCAATAATAAAGCATCACTCATACATGACGTCATCACCGATAGGAACATTGATGTTCTCTGCCTGACTGAGACATGACACAACCAACTGGACTTCCTGACACTGAACCAAGCAACTCCCCCTGGCTATACCTACCTTCAAATGACCCGCCCCTTGGGTTGTGGAGGAGGTTTGGCGGTGATCCATCGTGCTGATATCATCATTAAACAGCTGCCTGTGCTGCAAAACACCTCATTTGAGTGTATCGCCTTCTCCTTGGCTGGTCACTCACAGCTCGAGGTTATCCTTATTTATCGCCCCCCAAAAACCTCCTCCTCAGCCACCCCCACCTTCATGTCTGAGTTCTCTGAGCTACCCAGCAGCTTCAAAACTGCCTCTGTCACTCCAATTCTCAAAAAAAACAGTTTGGACCCAGAGGAACTAAATAACTACCGACCAATCTACAACCTTCCCTTCCTCAGCAAAATCCTTGAGAGGGCTGTTGCCGACCAACTCCACCAACACATGTCCAGTCTATGTATGTATGTTGGTGCCGGCTCTCCAGCCCCTCCACAGATAGGCTACTCTGCGTTGTGTTTACTTATGTGAAATGGACGGCTGGCGGGGGGTGCAGCGGCAGCCGGTAAGGAGATGCACACGGACACAGATGGGTTCGGGATCGTGGC
>JAFBJQ010002949.1:21677-34549 GCA_016785345.1 Trinectes maculatus
ACGGCTGGTGGGGGGTGCAGCGGCAGCCGGTAAGGAGATGCACACGGACACAGATGGGTTCGGGATCGTGGCGATACCGTAGGTTTATTCACAACACAGGTGCTGTGTCTGAAATCACTCACTCCTTCCCTACTCCCTACATAGGGGAAATAAATGTAGTGCACTACATAGTGAGCTCAACAGAAAAATCTTTCGGACACTTTCGGACACTACTCTCGGCGCCGGTAATTACATCATTGCTGTCGCACAATTAAAACGCATCACATTACTGTCGTCTCACAAAACACATGTTTGTTTACCACTGCATTTTTATTAAATTAGAGGCGTTTGATTACTGTCCTGTACTTTTTATTTTCATATTTTGTTATATTTTATAATATTTATGTATATTTCCCTCACGTCCGTCCGCCATTTTCACTTATGCGCAGCCCAGAGAATTTCTGGCAGTGCATGATGGGATATCTTGCTCCGGTTAGTACATCGGATGTTCACTACATTTTGCGGTGAATTGTGGGATACATTGAGTGCACTATATAGTGGACATGCTATGATCCCTAAGCATTCGGACACCACTACAAAATGGCGTGGTCACTATATAGTGCACTATATAGGGGATAGGGAGCGATTTCGGACACAGCCAGGGTCTACAAGGTTGATATCAGAAATCTAAAGGAAATGCTCATTACACTCGCGATATCAACCCATACGGTGTGTCAAGAGGGACAAAAGGCAATTCACCACAGTAAACTCTTATTTTAGGGTGGTGTTATAGCGACATCTAGTGGCACAACTTTAGTATCTACCTTACATATGAATGTATGTCCCGACTTACGTCGAAATTCAGTTACGACACATTCTCAGGAACGGATCTCCGTCGTAACTCGAGGACCCCCTGTATAGCAAAGTATAAGGTCTCTTGGATTTGACACTACACTTGTCAATGACATTGTGTCAGAGTTGTGTGTGGCTGGATCCCAAAAAAACAGCAGAATGGACTTACGGAGTAACAAAAATGTATATTAACAAGTCTTTTAACAAAAAACAACTCTACGTCCCCAGACGGTAGAGCAAAAAAATCAAGAGATGCTGTGGCAAAAACTAAGGAGGCAGGTCTGGTCCTGGTCGCAGCTTCGAGACAAGAGACTGAAGGAGAAGACAAAAGGCTGTCAGAACCAACCATAAAATCAAGAGGAGACTAGCGCTAAGCAAGGCATAGAGTACTGTCAGGAGTGGACTAATCCAGTGCCAAAGTGGTTTCCACACGCTTCTTAAGAGGGGAGCTTGATCACCAAATCAAAAACAGGTGTGTCTCATCAGCTCCTGCCAGGAGAGACCAGCCACACACGCCCTGCAGGCAGATACCAAGAAGGGGGAAACAAATACCAAAACAAAACATGACAAAAACACAGGACCACAACACATTGACCGGATAAAGGTCTGGACTCTCCCTCCAGAAACCCTCCCAAACTTTTAATCACAAACAAGGTCAAGGAGGTTTCTTAAAAAATAAACATAAATATCACCTGCTGATCATTACTTGAAAACATACATTGAAGACATTAATATACATTGCTCCCATCCAGAAACAGTAAACCTTCCATGTCTTGTGTTCTTCAGAAAGGAAATGGAACTCTATTCCATTTCCTCAGAACCAGAAGACTAACTGTCAGGCCGATATAAAGGGAGGACCCAGGAGCAGAGACTTGATTCACAGTCTTTTATTTTTTTTCAAAGATCTCTTTCCCAGAGTGAAAAATCAAGGCTATGAAATTTGACAAACTAACTTTCTAAATTCTAAAGCGACTATCAAAGTGACAACTCAAAATCTACAAAAAGGCTCATAAAGGGAGACAACCTATCTAACATACAAAGTACAACCAAAATCACTCTAACTGAAAACACTCCATAAGGGAGGAAAAACAATCTGACAAAGTACAAAACAATGGCTATGGTAAGGTAACATATACTATCAAAATTACAAAACAAAAATACTCTTAAAGAGAAATATCGACTTACGAATTGCGATGACAAAGACTATGGCTTGGAATCAGAATGCTCGTGATATCAGGTCAACAGACTAAGACACACTGGCACAAGACAAAGGGAAACACAGACTATTTAGCAAACTGAAGGAGGGGAAACAGGTGGAAACAATCAAGGTGGTGATGACATCAGGACAATGGGAAACACCTGAAGGGAAGTGGGAAGCGACCTAACGTAAGGAGGGTAGGGTTTCAAAATAAAACAGGAAATAATACCAACAAAGAAACAAGACATGACACTAACCAGAAAACGCATAACTTTTGTTCCACATTTAAATTTTTTTGTTGAATGCACGTAACCCCTAGTTTGTCTGTATTTGTTTTTTTCTTTAACTGCTCTGTTTATCTACTTGTTGCCTGACTATCTCTTCTTAAACAAACAAACAAAAAGTAGCAGCAGTCAGCGAGAAGACTTATAGGATCCGGGTTAATGGAGACATCTGACTCGCGATTCCTGATTCAGTACGAAGATTCGGACCATTCACCCGGGTGATTAAGGAAGCGACCGGCTCTAGAATAAAGCGCGGCGCTCACATCGAGAGCCATGTTCACAATAAAAGCTTTCTACAGAAATAAACGCGGAAGTCGCAATAAAACGTGTGGACGGTCTAACATTCACGAGATATACACCGTTTAACCGATCGAGTGTGCGTTGCATCGTGCTGAAATGATTCTGAAACGCGCTCCAGCGTAATAATAATAATAATAATAATAATAATAATAATAATAATAATAATAATAATGATGATGATGATGATGATAATATGCACTTTATTTTGAACGTTCAAACAGGAAGTTGATTGGACAGCATGGAGCGGCTGAGATTCCGTCTGATCTAGTACCGTCCATCCTCGATCACAGCAGAAATCGCCAAATCCGGGAGCCTCGGCGTGTTCGCTGAAACGGTTCACAAATGCGTTTATAAACGGACAGGTGTGATGTTAAGGGACATAAGATCGTAACATAAGATACTGTCCAGATGTTGGCAGCTGTGCTGGACGCAGCCGTGAATCCGATGGAGCATCAGTGAAGCTGCGGTCGGTGATGGAGGACGCGGCTGTCCGGCAGCAGAGCTCTGAGAATAACTCGGTCAGCAGCAGCAGCGAGTGGGACATGGCCAACGACGTGTTTGTGTCCGGCTGTGAGGACAGCGCCGGAGAGCGAGAGGCGCCGCCGGCCGACATGCAGGACACACACCTGCCGCTCCTGTCCCAGGATGGCATGATGCTGGGCCTGGCCTCTGCTTATCTGGACATTGACTCCGACTATACTGAAAGTGAGGCTAACGTCACAGCCAACAGACGCATACGCTCGAACAGCTCCAGGCACCGCGGTGACATCGTCACGGAGCTCGGACCAGAGGAGGTCCGCTGGTTTTACAAAGAGGACAAGCGGACGTGGAAGCCGTTCGTCGGACACGACTCTTTAAAAATCGAGATCGTCTACCGGAGATTCTGCGAACAGAGTCCGGACAAGGTCGCACCTGCTGAGGCCGAGGGGCAGCAGGCGCGCGGCTCCGGCGACATGCAGCCGGAGAGCGGGGCTGGGGACAGCGCGCCGTGCCCGGTGGAACCGGGGGACAGCAGTGTCAGTGTGGAGGCAGTGTGTGTCAGAGGGGGGTTGTATGAAGTGGATATCAGAGAGAAGGAGTGCTATCCCGTTTACTGGAACCGTGAGCACTACACTGATTTATGTCTATAATGATGATTAATAATAGTCACTGTAACACTGTAACAACACTGTAAGCATAAGCACCAGGACGTCCAGCCTGCTGATGTCCTGCTGACTAGTTCCCTCATCAGTCCCCGTGCCTTACTCCTACTGCTGTGTGTTGAATGTGTTGGTCAGTTTGCATGTGTTGTTACATAGAGCATGTCAGATTTTGTCACTATATTATTATTATTACTAATATTTTCTATGCAAGTCCAAAGAAATCAAGTTTTTCTCTCTTAAATGTGGATTGTCACTGCACTGCACCTGCCTAGGTCCTCAGACATAATCCTGCCATGTTTGAAACTGGCTGAATGAGGTGACGTTGGAAGAGTTGAAGGAAAGACAGACAGAGGGACAGAAAAATGAAAGAAAGGCATCGGATCAAATAGTAGCTTCCAAACAGTGTGGTAAACATCACGTGTTGTCATCCCAGAGCAAGACCGTATTCCCGTGATGAGGGGTCAGTGGTTCATTGATGGGACATGGCTTCCCCTGGAGGAGGATGAGAGTGACCTCATCGAGCTGGAGCACCTTATTCGTTTCCGGGGGCAACAGATGAGGGACACATATGAGATGGAGGCGGTGAACACAACAGTGGACAGCAAAGATGGTAAGGAATGTTGGGCAGCGACGTGGACGAGAAGAGGGTAAAGAGGAAAACGCATGTTTGTTGGAGGTGGTCGTGAGTGTGTAGTGGCTGCAGGCCTGTGTGTGTGTGCGTGTGTGTGTGTGGGGGGTAACTTTCCCATTCAGAAAAAGGTCACATAGAGTCATGATTTATTACTTGGGCTGAATTAATAGGAATAATGTATGTCAGGTCTGCACATTGACTTTTTATAAACTCTCACTCTCTCTCTCTCTTTCTGTCTCTCTCTAACACTGATACACACACACACACACACACACACACACACACATTGAAGAGCACACACATATGCACATATTCTCATGTGGGTGGGTAAATTAAGCTTTCTCAAGTTTGTCACATGCTGTTAATCACAGTGTTGACTCTTTCACAGCCATCCACAGTGTGAAGCTGAGTAGGAGTCATGTGGACTGGCACAGTGTGGATGAGGTGTACCTGTACAGCGATGCCACTACCTCCAAGATCGCACGCACTGTCACTCAGAAACTGGGCTTTTCTAAAGGTAGATCGAACGATATCCAAAGCACTTACGATACAGCGCCGACAAGAAGGTGTGTTAACGTGAACATTTTGAAAATTTGATGCATTTTCTTGCCACCCATAAATTATCCTTTGCCATTTGGAATCCATGAATTATGGGAGGATTTAGCAAATGTACAATGTATGAGAAAAATGTTTGTGTTTATATTAAATAAACCTTAATGGATCAGTTTTCCCATATTGCAACAAATGATGTGTGCCATTGTTTGAATTGGGTGGAGGCAGAAGTCTATATGAGACAATGCTAGATGGAAGAGAGGACATGTGTTGTTTTGTCCTTTGGCTGAGTTGGCCTTTGAATAAAGCTTGACCTTATCATCAAAGCAGATTGACAGTTTGTGGGTTACAGCTTATAGCATAATAGATCGTTGTGCCCTGTGCCTTTTGTAAATTTCCCAAGCAGTTTCTAAAAAGCAGTGACATACGACATGTGTTGTTGCATGCATTATTTGGATACTAAAAGGTGCACTTTGTGACCCTCCATGGTTTCAGCGCAATTCCTTTTTTGCCTCAAACTGTAGGCATCTCCTCCTGATCCTCTAGCTGCCTGCCCTTTGAATACACTGTGAAAAAGCCCGGTCTCAGGAGACAACACAGGGGTCGTAAATGTCAAAAAAACACTAGGGGCACAGGCTGTGCACCAAAACAATAACAAACCACATTCACTGCCAATCACTGCCAAGATGGTTGGGAGACCAATCATGATTGTCATGCGCACTAACCCCCACCCCACCCCCAACCATCATTTCGGTGATTGGCTGGAACGTAGTTTGTTATTGTTTTGGTGCACAGCCTGTGCCCCTAGTGTTTTTCGGGGCCAGGAAGCTGGCGGATCAGGGGGAGATGCCTATGATTTGAGATGAAAAATTGCGCTGAAACCATGCAGGATCGCATAGTGCACCTTTAAGTACCCAAACAATGCATACGGCAACACATGTCGTGTTTAAGTTTAATGGCCATTGAAACAAAACACCATGTCACTCCCTCTCATGTTCTCAGCCTCAAGCAGTGGAACGCGTCTGCATCGAGGATATGTGGAGGAGGCAGCACCCGAGGACACCCCACCTGAAACAACACATATCGTCTTTGTGGTGCATGGGATTGGCCAGAAGATGGACCAGGGCCGCATCATTAGGAACACCAGCATGTGAGTAATCTGGAGGTTTCCAGCTGGAGCACATCCTGTAGACCTGAATGCAGTGCAGAGTACTTATTAAAGGGACTGTTTTGTTGGGCAGGATGAGAGATGCAGCCAGGAAGATGGAGGAGAAGCACTTCTCTGATCGCACCACAGAGCATGTTGAGTTCCTTCCTGTTGAGTGGAGATCTAAACTGGCTCTGGATGGAGGTAAGCTGCATCACTGCAACTACTGCATATACCTTAAAAAGCAGGATCAGAACTCGGTAAAGCCAGACACATGTAACACCAGATTACTTTGGTTACCACTATGTGGCACATTAACCTAAAATATACTATATAATATACAGGGGGTCCTTGTGTTACGACGGAGATCCGTTCCTGAGAATGTGTCGTAACCGAATTTCGACGTATGTCGGAACATACAATCATTGTGCCATTGTGCATACATTGTGCCACTAGATGTCGCTATAACACCACCCTACAAAAAAAGTTTACTATGGTGAATTGCCTTTTGTCACAGAAGGGGTTGATATCGCGAGTGTAATGAGCATTTCCTTTAGATTTCTGATATCAACCGTGTAGACCCTGTGTTGTGAATGAACCTACGGTATTGCCACGATCCCGAACGCATCTGTGTCCGTGTGCATCTCCTTACCGGCTGCTGCTGCACCCCCCGCCAGCCGTCCATTTCACATAAGTAAACACAAGGCAGAGTAGCCTAGCTGTGCTGTGGAGGTGCTGGAGAGCCGGCAGGCGCACTGAGAGACAGAGAGAGCGCTCACCAACTAGTTCCCGTGCGAAGTCAGTACGTATTTACGGGGCAAACCGCTTAAGCCGAAACAAGGAAGTTCATGGGAGATGTGTCGTAACCACGAAAACAACGTAATTCGCGACCGTCGTAACACGAGGATCCCCTGTATATATATTTTTAAATACTTTTTATTTTCTTCACTCAAGTCTTCTATTTTTGACTATATTGATGCTGCTAGAAATGTTAATTTTGCTGAGGGAACCCTCCGAAGGGTATCTATCTATCTATCTATCTATCTATCTATCTATCTATCTATCTATCTATATATCTATCTATCTATCTATCTATCTATCTATCTATCTATCTATCTATCTATCTATCTATCTATCTATCCATCTATCCATCTATCCATCCAGTTCTATGGTTCCAACTATCAGTTCTCAGTGATAGAAAGATGTCAGAAACAAAGGAAATCAAGCCATGATTGTTCAGGGGAAAGAATCAGAGGTTTAAACTAGAGATGGTCTTAGTCCCACAATTTACGCAAGCAGTGATGAAATACACAATCAAGCGTTCTGCTAAATGTAGGGCCTTCATAATTGTGGGAGAACTATATGACACTAGATTTGAGTTTACTGGGTCATCAGCATTAAAATGTTTTCCTCTTCTAGGCATAAGTATGGAGTTTTATGGCTAGATAACATGTGGCTGACATTTTGATGAGTAGATATCTCAAACTGAAGAGTAATTCTCTAGGGACCATGGATATCCTTTTGTTTATGAACGTGCATTCCAAATGTCATTACTTTCATGACAAAGTTTGTAGTTGATGTATATGATGTCTGAGCTGAAACAAATGTTTGAATGAACAGAGAATCCAGTTGTTCACACAACAGAGTAACATGCAAATGTATTGATGTGGTCTTCCTGCAGACACAGTAGACTCCATTACTCCAGACAAAGTGCGAGGGCTTAGAGACATGCTGAACAGCAGTGCCATGGACATCATGTACTACACCAGCCCGCTGTACAGAGATGAGGTAAGCCTGTGACTACTTTATCCTACAGCTTTTCAGTTCTCTGCTAGCCTTGCTCTATCTCCTCACTGCTGTGGTGCTACACTGTGTTTTACTCCAACACAACAATATGTCATTGGTTTTTGACTGATTTGATGGCTGTGAAATAACACATGGATAGCCAAGGATCTGTAACATCAAACATAATATTCTTCATAACACACATAAAAATAGCCACCTAAATCAATGTGCGAATTAATATTTTTGTTGTGTGTTTTTGTCATGTGTAGATCACCAGGGGGTTGACTCTGGAGCTGAATCGTCTGTACTCTCTGTTCTGCTCGCGGAATCCAGACTTTGAGAAAAATGGGAAAGTGTCTATAGTGTCTCATTCGCTTGGCTGCGTTATCACCTTCGACATCATGACAGGTTGGGACCCTGTGCGCTTTCATCATCAGGAAGCACCAGACCCGGAGGAGACAAAGGCCCGGTGGCCAAGTGACGAAGAACGTCATCTTCAGGAGCAGCTGAGGCTCACACACCTCAGGTAGTGAGGGTTGTTATTATGCAACTGATGAGGCGCTCAATTCTGCATCTGTTTTGTCAAAAACAAATGTTTAAAGGTGCTAAGCATTTTAATGACCCTGCGATCTGGGTAAATATTTCAAATTTATAAGCAGACGTAACACTTTCTAGTTTAAGTGTGGATAAAACATTATTATTTCATTAATTAGTTTACTTCCAGCAAAAGAATCTGAAAACTTTGATTACCCAAGGTGGGAGATGTAGCCATTTGAAAACACAGCCATTTGAGCACACCTCTGGTTCCCCTTGTGAATCACGACCTCGATCTGGCACTGTCCCCATCGTCCATGGTACATTGAAGACATTGTCATTTTTCTGTCATTGAAAAAATAACATCTGTAAGTGCGTTGTATTGGAGTATTTATAATCTGTGTGATACCTATCATCTCACTAGGTTAAGGGATTTAGAAGATCAGTTCCAAGGTCTGCAGACCTCATCTTGTGTTGCAGTTCCAGCCTTAAAATTCAAGGTAAAGTAATACTAGTCCTTCTGTTCAGCACATGAGCTATGTAGCTATGGTAATGGCTACAAACCTGTTTCAAATGTCACACCTTGTTCAGTAAACTACAAACATTCTGATTCAAACACAAAGCTGCTGATTTGAACAAGCTTGGTCCTAGCCTGTTTGGTGCCCTGCACCCCGCGAGCATGATAGATAGATTGGATGTTCTTGCGGGGTCCCCCTACAGTCGAGAAAATGGTATTGTCTCTGGGCTCTTATTTTATCACTCTCCCGCCTTCTTTTCTTTGTGTCTTTGGAACACACCCTTAGTCGATTTGGTTCTCCTGGGTGCTGCAGCCAAAACAGCTAAGCTAATTCAAGTTTTCGCTCGTTCTAAGCATGGGTTCAACTCCGTTCACCTGCCTCCTTTTGAAGGGGGAGGGAGGATGTGACGTATGCTGTAAAGCAGTCAAATTTTGTAGTTTTTTTGGTGATGTGCTTCGTACCCGAGGTTACATGGTGCCAGTGTAGGTGATACAGACGCTCTCAAGCGATGAAGACGCGATGAAGGTGTAATTGAACCTATTGTGAGTTGAACCATCAGATTGATTTTGAAAATATAGTTCAAAGGCTGAAAAACTACATTGTGTTGCTTTAAACGAGAGCATAGAATCCCTGCAGTTTTTGTAGATGAGACCGTTACAAAGTGCTTTGTAGTTATTAAAATCCATTGTACTGTATATGCTTGACAATTGATTATCGATGCAATGCATCAAGAAAAATTTTAGCATTCATGGTATCCTGTCATGTTTTATATTTATTTAGTTATTAATATACAATGCATTTATTTTTAACAAAATAAAATATAGCATCAAGTGGCTAATGGTAGCTTCAAGAAGAGCATAAATCTGCATTCGCGACGACAGCGTGGAGTGGTCATCCTAAGCGATGAATTCACTTACCCTTCATTGCACATATTACAGTTGGCTGTTGGCCTGTTTCTGCTTTCTAATTTTACATATTTTGAAACCATGATAGGAACACCTGTGGGATAGCTAAAGTAAAACAGAAACCCAGAAACTAATCTTAAAGATTGGATCGAGACATCCCAACTTGCTGATGAGTTAGTTTTTGAAATTCCTGAGGTTGGTGAGGGCATTTTGTTCCCTCATGCCATCTCTACCCTGTTATCTGTGTTGCAGGTTGAAAATTTCTTCTGTATGGGCTCTCCACTGGCTGTTTTCTTGGCACTGCGTGGGATCCGTCCTGGAAACAATGGTGTGCAGGACCACATTCTTCCCAAAACTATCTGCAAACGCCTCTTCAACATATTCCATCCCACAGACCCTGTGGTGAGTTACTGTGCCCACAAGTGGCGGTGTCACAAACTGCTCAGACCACTGTCACCACTTCTCTGATGGTTCTGAGTTCTAGGGATGAGAAAAAGCGATGAGAGAAAGAAGACCTCATAATAGATACCACATAGGTCTGTCATGTGATTATAATTAAGGGTGTTCCAATCAATTCTTTTGCCCCGATCCGAATCCAAGTCAGTTATTATTCAGTCTCTGTGATACTGTGTCTCATTCTCATTTTCCTAGATATTACAGTTGCACTGTGCACTCCTGAAATGCTCAAAGGTACTCAAATGGATCCACTGTAAATGCATGACAATTGAATGTGTCTGCAATTCATTAAGAAAAAAAACTGCATCCATACTGTTCTGTACCTGTTTCTTTAATGCATTTATTTATTAACTTTTCTTTTAACAAAATAGGTGTCAGTGTCAGGCATATGTGTGTGTCAGCAGATGCAAAACAAAGGCTCAGGCTTGGTGGTATGTTCTTAAATAAAGCCAATACTGATAAGTTAGAAGTGCCCTGATTGGCTACTGATACTGATCTAAAAGATAGGGTCAGGGTCGTCCCTAATTATGTTATACAACAAAGTAATAAAAACTAACTGACAGGTAGTTTAGTGCTGACAGTTACAATAAGGTGCAAAAATCTTCTTCGTGAGAAGTAAGGTTTTGAGAATTCCAGCATCATCATCATCTGTTTGTTTGTTTCAGGCATATAGATTGGAGCCTCTTATCCTAAAACACTACAGTAACATTTCACCTGTTCAAATCCATTGGTAAGTCATTAGATGTTATGCTGATTATTCATGAATTCTCTTGGGAAGTTAGCAGATCACTGTGGGCCGTGATGACATGTATTATTTAACAATCCTAAATTCCAGTCTGCTAATCCATTTTTTAATAAAAAGTTGTGTTGTAATTTAAGTGTGACACAAGATTTAAGTATACTCAGTTGAATGAAATCAAGACAGAATGAGACAGTATGTGCTTCGGTGACCTCAGACGTGATGTGGGTGTGTTGTGCAGGTACAACACCACTAGTCCACCACCATACGATCAGATCCGGCCCTCACTGCTCAACCCTCCAAAGGAGACTGCATCTGTCTCGGACTCAGAGAGCATCCCCAGCCCCTGCACATCCCCACCCCAAGTCCGACGGCACTATGGAGAGTCTATTACTAACCTGGGCAAGGCCAGCATCATGGGTGAGCACACAAAGGAGTTTGATTATGGCTGTGTAGACAGCAGATGCAATAAGTTCAAGACAGTTTTCATGGTGAGGAGCCACTGAAAGAAATAAACAGAAAAAAATAACTGAAATTTGCGTACGTCAGCTGAAAACAGGAACACACACAGTAGCTGCTGTGTGAGAACGAAACAGGAGCTGCTGCCCCTGCTGATATTGTGGCAGCTTGGTCTAAACAAATCAATAAGAGCAATTAGTTTCCTGAACTTGTTAGAGACAAGAGTGGAAGAGTTGTGTCGTCCACTTGTAAATGATGGAAGTTGTTTTATATTACAGAGTAGATGTGCAGCTATGCTTAACAATCATGTCTTCTTTTTGAGCTCCTAATCTACAAATTAGACCCATGTGGAGAAAGTAGAATAGCCACTTTCTGAACTCTAACTATGACTAAAAGTATCAACAAAAAACCCCCACTCTTTAACGAGGAAAACTAAATAACAGCAAGAAGCAAGGCAAAACTATAGCGAAAGACTAAACTTGGCTACGGGCTCGTATGAAGTCAAACACGACACACTGGATTATAAGAACACATGGGGGAAAAGGGCGCAGGTGGAAACAATCAGGAATCAGGGAAGACAATTGCTGTGTCCGAAATCACTCAGTCGTTCCCTACTCCCTACTCCCTACTCCCTACATACGGAAATAAATGTAGTGGACTATATAGTGAGCTCAACAGAAAAATCTTTCGGACACTACTCTCGGCGCCGGTAATTACGTCATTGCTGTCGCACAATTAAAACGTACCACATTATTGTCGTCTCACAAAATACTTGTTTGTTTACCACTGCATTTTTATTAAATTACAGGCTTTTGATTACTGTCCTGTACTTTTTGTTTTCGTATTTTGTTATATTTTATAATATTTATGGACATAATACACAATTTATATATATAATATATAACAAAACATACAGGCTGTAAATCGTAACATTAAATGTTACGATTTACAGGGCACCACCAGCTGAATTCACGCCAGCGGAGGAGCTGGCACTCCAATTGAATACATTGTCCTGTTATTGAGAGGCCGGGGGGGGGGAAGGGGGGGGCATCCTCACAAACTATGCCCCCCAGTACAAGGGCTAAAATTCTGAGAAGACTTTTTAAAGCTAAGTAGACCATGCGCACAGTGCGGCACACTGTTACCGTGTTCATTAAAGTGCCACGCGCACAGTGTGTGGGACTGTGGTGCTGTGTGTAAGGTGAGGGCCGATCAGCTGGCAGATCTCTAGAGAATCTGCATCTCTCATATAAATGATTGTCTGGAAAAGCGTACGGATCAAATGGCATGAATTGGGTTATTATTTTAATTGTAATATTTAATATTTTAAATGTAACCAATACATAGTCTTTAAAACAGTGTTTCATGATGTATTTTATTTAATATTTTAT
>JAFBJQ010002949.1:34567-74951 GCA_016785345.1 Trinectes maculatus
GTGGTAACTTAGTTTGAACTATGCTAAGCTTGCTTTATGGAACCAAATCCACTGGAAAATAAGACAGACTAACAAAATAAGCCTAGTTTGCCCTTAGTTCAAACTAAGTTACCCTGGCAACTTATGCTGGCAAACTAGCCTGGTCCGGACCAGGCTAAATGTCAGGCTTAGCCTGAGTCGCCGCTTAACTGTGACACTTATCTGAAAGAAAATACAGGGGGTCCTCGAGTTACGGCGGTCTCGAGATACGATGTTTTCGTGGTTACGACACATCTCCCATGAACTTCCTTGTTTAGCATGGGAACTAGTTGGTGCCAGCTCTCCAACACCTCCACAGCACAGCTAGGCTACTGTACGTTGTGTTTACTGGGGGTGGGAGGGTGGGTGGGTGGTTGGGGGCGCAGCGGCAGCTGGTAAGGAGATGCACACGGACACAGATGATGATAAAAGTTACACAATAAAAGGTGCTTCTCACACGGGTTAAAAAGTCAAAGAAAAGAAATGGGTTTTTAAGCAGTTTTTAAAAACAGGAAGATCATCATCAATAAAATATTAAATTAAATACATCATGAAACACTGTTTTAAAGACTATGTATTGGTTACATTTAAAATATTAAAAACATTAAAATAATAACCCCAAACCCCCTCTCCTCATTTGCCACATTGGTGACCCCGATTTGAGCATGTTCGAGGCAACAGAGGACGGTGTCTCCTCTTTGGCCACGTCGCCCCAACTCCATCAGCCGGCCAGTTTATCCGCTGCAGTGAAGCTTCCGGAGTTCTGGCAGAGCGACCCAGCTTCGTGGTTCCTGCACATCGAGGCGCTGTTCCACCTGCGAGGAATCACTGAGGATGACTCCAGGTATTTCTTGGTGGTCACGGCTCTGGATCAACAGTCTACCCGCTGTGTGATGCACCTACTGCGCGACCCACCGCGACATGGTAAATACGCCGCTCTCAAACAGCTCCTGCTCCGGAGGTACAGCCTGTCTGCCGCGGAGAGGGCGGACAAACTGCTTTCCCTGCCTGGTGTTGGCGACGGTTCAGTGGTGGATTTTATTGACAATATGCTGTCATTGCTGGGCTCCGATGAAGGTGGTTTCCTGTTCCCACACCTGTTCCTGCGCCAGCTTCCGTCCCTAGTGCGCGCTGCTTTGGCCAACTCCCCATGCCTGGCTGCTGGCGACTACCGCGGTTTGGCTGAGGAGGCGGATTGGGTCCTGCTGGCCACCAGACGCTTCTCCGTGCAGAGTGTGGCATTGTATTCCCTGCAGCCGACGAGGGAGGACACGGACGCGGTGATCGCGGCTGGAGTCTCTACCCGGAAGCAGCACAGCGGCGACCTGTGTTTCTTCCACCGGCATTTTGGCAGCAAGGCTCGGCGCTGCGTCCCTCCATGTGCAGTCGGGGGGGTCAAGAAACGCAGGCACCGGCGCTCAGTAGCAGCTGTGGGCGCTGGTGAATGAGAGGAGCTGCTGTTTGTCAAGGACGGCTCCAATACAGTCCCCATAATAGGCGCAGATTTCCTGTGTGCTAATGGTTTGTTAGTAGTTGTCGCTAACCGCCGTTTGTTTGACGCTGTGTCTTTTGCCACCTTCCCATGTCAGACTGGGGGATCTGGGCCGCTCACACACGCTAACTTCTCCGCGTCGGGCAGCGTTTTCCAGCGTCTGCTGTTGGATTTTCCGTCACTCACCACTCACGCTTTCTCCACCGCGGTCACTAGGCACGGTGTCGAGCATTTCATTCCCACCGTGGGTCCGCCGGTGTTCGCGCGCGCATGGCGCCTCAACGCCGTCAAGTTAGCTATAGCCGAGGAGGAGTTCACTACCATGGAGCGTTTGGGGATTGTTAGACCTTCAAACAGCCCGTGGGCCTCGCCGCTCCACATGGTGCCCAAGACGGATGGGTTGTGGTGGCCGTGTGGTGATTTTTGCCGCTTGAACAATATCACCACACATGACCGTTACCCCATCCCGCACATTCAGGATTTTTTCCGTTTGTCTTGCCGGTACGACGATTTTTTCTAAAGTGGACCTTGTGCGCGGTTATCATCAGGTCCCCGTGCGCGCAGAGGATGTGCCTAAGCGGGCGGTAATTACCCCGTTCGGACTCTTTGAGTTCTTGCGCATGCCTTTCGGCTTTAAAGGTGCGGCACAAACTTTTCAGCGGTTGATGGACTCGGTTTTGCGGGATCTCACGTTTGTGTTCTTCTACCTGGATGACATCTTGGTGGCCAGTCCATCAGCAGACGAGCACCTCTCACACCTTAAACTGGTGTTTCAGCACCTGGACGAACACGGCCTGATTGTCAACCTTGAGAAGTGCCAGTTTGGTCTGCCGGTGATAGACCTTTTGGGTCACCGAATTTCGGCACAGGGCGCGGTTCCGTTACCTTCAAAGGTGCAGGCAGTGGCAGATTTTCCCTGCCCCGCCTCTGTTAAGGCTTTGCAGGATTTTCTGGGCATGGTGAATATTTACAACCGTTTCCTCCCTTGCGCGGCCCATCTCCTGCGGCCACTTTACGAGGCCCTGCAGCTACGGAAAGCAAGCAACCAGGTCGACTGGACCCCTGAACGGATCCAGGCTTTTGACGAGGCTAAATCTGCTATGGCTAAAGCGGCGCTCTTGGCGCATCCCGCGCCCGCGGCTCCCATTGCCCTGACGACCGACGCATCGGATGTGGCGGTAGGGGCGGTGGTTGAGCAGCGGGTGGCAGGCACATGGCAGCCCTTAGCATTCTTTAGCCGTAAACTGCGAGACAACGAGCTTAAGTACAGCGTGTTTGACTGAGAGTTGCTGGCGTTATACTTAGCGACGCATCACTTTTGTTTCCTGCTAGAGGGCCGCTCCTTCACCGCCTATGTCGACCATAAACCCCTGACGTTTGCTATGTCCAAATTGACTGAGCCGTGGTCTGCTCGCCATGAACGCTACTTGGCTGCCATCTCTGAGTTCACGACAGACATTCAACATGTGGCTGGGAAAGACAACTCCGTGGCCGACTGTCTGCCGCGTGCCTTGGTTTGTCCTGTGCACCTCGGGATATATTTTGCAGCCATGGCTGCCGACCAGCCCGGTGATCTGGACATCCTGGCCCTTAAGTCCGCAGGTACGGGCCTGAAGCTCGAGGAGGCTGTAGTGCAGGAAGTGGGGCCTGCCCTACTCTGTGACATCTCCACGGGCCGCACCCGCCCTGTTGTACCTGTTGCATGGCGCCGTCTGGTTTTTGACTCTGTTCACTCCCTCTCACACCCGGGGGTCCGGGCATCAGTGAAGCTGTTTGGATCCAAGTTTGTCTGGCCGGGCTTGCGTAAGGAAGTCAAGGCTTGGGCGGCTGCATGTGTGGCGTGTCAGCGCGCTAAGGTGCACCAGCACACTAAATCGCCCCTCGAACCGTTTCTAATCCCAGCCAGGCGTTTCGACCATGTGCATGTGGACCTAGTGGGCCCCTTACCTCCTTCGCAGGGTTTTACGCATCTGTTAACGATGGTGGATCGCACCACCAGGTGGCCAGAGGTGGTTCCTCTGTCCTCCACAGCATCAGCAGATGTGGCACGCGCGTTCCTTTCTTCGTGGGTTGCGCGTTTTGGCACCCCGTCGGACATCACCTCTGACAGAGGTCCTCAATTTGTTTCGGAGCTCTGGTCAGCATTGGCGAGGTCCCTGGCGGCAAAAGGCTTCCACATCACGCTTTCAAGTGCTCCAATAGAATCCCTGCCTCACTCTGTTTAAGGTTTTGTTTACACCGAAGTGCCCCACTCCTGGTTGACCATGATGCAAGCTGAGCACCTCCTCCTGTCGACTCTGTGGCACCACCACCTGCCATCTCTCTCTCCCAGAAGCTGGCTCCTTCCAACGCCTCCAGAGCACTCCATCACGAAGCGACAAGCCCTCCCACTGTGACCACAGACCTCTCAACGATGGGCCCGCGGCTGCATCCTCTGACCAGTCTGGGCGCCGATTGGCCTCCAACCATTCCACCACCCTCCTCACATCTGGATCTCCTTGCTGCTCCTTGGCCCAGTCAGTCACATCATTCAGCGGCAGGGTCATGCAGTGTGCTTTTTGACCCAGCCTTGCATCCTGGTCCTTGGCCTCAGCACGACTGCAGTGTGAACAATCCGGCCCACAGGGTCGCCTAGAGAGGCCATCCGCATTCAAATGATTGTTACCTTGCCTGTGCACCACAAAGAAGTTGTACTCCTGCAGTTGTTCGATCCACCTGGCAACTTGACCTTGACTTCAGGCTCCCGGAAGGACATCAACCACTTGAGGGAGGCATGGTCTGTCCGAACAACAAATTTCACTCCACACGGGTAGTGCTTGAAATGGTTCACTGACTCTACCACCGGCAACAGTTCCCGTCGAGTGACACAATAGTTGCGTTCTGGTTTTGAGAATGCCCTGCTGTAATAAGCAATCACCCGCTCCCCTTGAGGCATGACCTGGGCCAGGACTGCCCCGAGGCCGTTATTACTTGCATTGGTGTCCAACACAAACTGTCCCTCTGGGTCCGGAGTTGTCAAAACTGGAGACTGATATAGCAGATTTTAAAGCATCAAATGCTTGCTGCTGTTCCTGGCCCCACTCAAACCATACCTTCTTACAAGTCAGGTGATTTAGAGGTGCAGCCACAATTGAGAACCTGGCAATGAAACGGCGGTAATAAGAGGCCAGTCCCAGGAATGACCGCACCTCTGAAACATTCTTCGGAACTGGCCAGTCCCGGACCGCAATCACCTTGTCCTCCACCGTGCTCACCCCCTGGGCGCTCACCTTGTGACCCAGGAAGGTCAGTTCTTTCTGCATCAGTCTACACTTCTCAGGGTTCAACTTCAACCTTGCCTGTCGGATCTTGGAGAAGGCCATCCTGAGTGCCTGCAAAGCGGCATCGAAATCTGGACCATGGATCAGTACATCATCTAGATAGACCTGCTTATTCTGAGCTGGAACGTCCACAAGCACCTTCTCCATGAGTCTCTCAATTGTGGCTGGGGCGTTGCAGAGCCCGAACGGCATGACCGTGAATTGCCACAGACTTGACCCAGTTGTGAAAGCTGTCTTGGGGCATGCCTCCGGTGACAGAGGCACCTGCCAGTACCCACTCCTCAGATCGAGCGAGGAGAACCAGGAAGAGCCCCTGATTCCATCCAAGGCATCATTGACTTGAGGAAGGGGGTACGAAGGGGGCATCATTGACTCTCGTGTTGGATTAAGTGGATCCTGCCCAAATCAAAGGAGGAGGTGGCAAAAATGGACCGGTACTCGTACCGCAAGTCCCATAACCGTTGTTGTTGCTCTGTGGACAACCCTTCTTTATTACTCTCCAGCAACGCCACAATAGTTTCCTCCTGGGTTAGGGGTTTTTGCACGATATCACAGTCCACGCTATCACTCTCGGCTGCATTGTTGGTTGCCAGTTGTCCAATTATCTGCGATCGTGAGACGGAGCGGAGTAGTGGAGATGGCGGTTCACTATAAGGAACAGCTCCTGCAGTTAGGGGTGTCAACCCTGATTGGCCTTCCTCCCGCATGACATCAATGCATGGGAAAGCCGATAACCCTTGGGGCTGGGTGCCCGTCTCAATTGTGACTGACTGAGAGTCCAGATAGGGAAATAGTGGGGATGGCTCTAGCTGGACTCCTGGCTCGCTCAGAGACTCAGAAGGTTCAGAAGGACGCCACACCAGACGCACTGGGTCACACATGGGGTGCTGTGGTCTGCCTGGTGAGGAGGGTACTCGAACTGCCTCACAAAAGGTTCCCTCACATATCAGGGGCAAATGTGGACCATCCATAAAAGTCGCTGTTCTTCGGCCTACATTCAACACAGCTTTGGTATCCTTCATGAAGTCGAAACTCAGCAGACAGTCCTCCTGAATTTCAGCCACCCACATTACATAAGGGAAAGTCTGTTCCCCCAACTGGACGTTGACATTGCACTGGCCCAACATGGCTGACTGGTCTCCTGTCACAGAAATGAGGGGCCGCATATTTCCTAGCAACTGTGTCCATGGAAGGTGCATGGCCAGGAGTGGAGTAACCTTCCTCACCTCCCCTCCCCACCCCATTTCCCGCCGGTTGATGCTGAGCCGGAGACATCAGACTGTTGAGGTCAGGGCAGTGGTACTGGATGTGACCTGGCTGGCCACATCTCCAACAAGTCTGTGCCTGAGGATCCCGGGGAGCTCTATATTCCTGTGGTCCGCGGGTTCTTGGAGTCCTTGGGGGTTCCAGTGCGGGGGAAGGTAGGGGGAAGGTGGGTGCCATGGGGGCTGATACTGTGGGGACTGAGGGGACAGGGACTGGAGGGTTTTCACATCCCCGCCCTCAGTAAAAATCTGTTCAACCTCCTGTGCACGTTCCAGGGCTCCTTCCCAAGATAAAGGGTTGCTAAGTCGCACCTGCTCCCGCAGCTAGTCAGGTTTCAAGCCACTGATGAAAGCCTCTTTTAAGAGAATAAATCTCTGATACTCACTGAACTCGGAAAAGCTTTGCAAGCTAAATGGCGTAGTTCAGCAGCATAGACCCCCAGTTTCTCGCCCTCTCTGCGTTCCCTCTCATTGAACAGCCGTCTGGCGACCGACTTGCTGGTTGGATCACCAAACTGATGCTCTGTGGCACACACTATGGCTTGGGGATCAGTCATGTCCATGTCTGACAGGTCCAACAGAACCCTTCTGGCCTCTCCCTCTAAAGCAGCCGCCAGCTGGACGGCACTCTCGGTCTTGTCCCACTGATTGGCTTTAGCTATCAACTGGCCCGTTTTCACATGGTCCCTCTTCTGTTGGGTCGTAGCCGTGAGAGCCGAGGAGGCACCAGTCATAGCTGCAGTGATTGCTTGAGTAAGGGCAGACGTCAGCAACGCAGTGGGGTCATGGAGAAATACTTGGCTAGAGTGGAAGATGTCGCTGGGAGTACAGCCAACCCGGTCCGCTGCAGGGGTGTAGTCATCTTGCTGAGTGTAGCTAGCCCGACACACGCAATCAGCCAGACTAGCTGAACCTGGCTTGAATTAGTGTGGCAGCCTTTATGGAACCGAGTTAGCCTCAACTCATTCGTTTTGGCTAAGTGTAGCCAGGCTATTCACATTAAGCGTCGCTCAGCCTGCTTTATGAAACGGACCCCAGGTGTGACACAAACAGGGTAACTTGAACTGGGCCCTGTTTCAGAAAGGAGGGTTAACAAACTCTGAGTTAAAATCTAAACTCAGGGTTGACCGACTCTCTTGACAAACCCCGCATGTCCTATTTCTTCCGGGTGGAGTTGGACGTTCTTATGCATTGCTACACTGAATACGAACACATATTCAAAAAAAGAGCAGCACAGTCGCTGCTCAGCTTCTGTAAAGGATCGCTAGGTGGTATGGTAGAAGATTGAATTAATTTTAAAAAATATCGCGAGTGTTTTACCTGTTCAACATTTATATTCTATTTGTGTGTTTGTGAACACAGGTGCTGTCCAACAGGTACAAAACGTTCTTAGCAGCAACAAAATATGAAATATAAAAATATAGTACAAACAAGTAGGCTGTATTTGTTTAGTCTGTCCTGAACAGCAGTGAGTGGCTGCATTCAGCATGTCAGTGTTTCAGCTCCCCAACACTGTCACTATTTAACACTGTCACTGTTAAACACTGTCACTATTTACTATTGTCTAGTTGAATCGTAAAATCGGTTTTTATTTAAAAGGTGTGAGTGCATCGCTACACAGACTAATGAAAGTTATGAATCTTGGTTTAATTCTGCTGATGCAGGAGTCCCCCCTTAACCCCCGCCCTAACCCCCCACCGTAACCCCGACATCCCACCAGATGCGCGTGCGTTGCGTCTGCGCTACGTCGCAGCTACGAAGCTGACACGTTTCAATTCTAATCAATGTTTGTGCTTCAGTTTGTGCTGCCATTTGCAAAAAGACTAAGTGCAATACAAAGCATGTGCTGATGTGAGGGCTGAGAATGTCGTTGAGATAAATGATTGACGGTGCTGAAAACGGTAGCGTTCATATAAATATTCATGTTGAAATGATAAAATGTCTAATTGGGGTCTGATTATTTTCTCCCGACGGAGATTCCTGCACAGTATTTGTGCCTCCATATCAATTGTGTCTTCCAAAAAAGCACACGCCATGTCTGCCACGCCATTCTGTCTACACACAGGCTCAGATAAAGAGAACAAACTCAGGGTTAGTTGGATAAAACCTGCCAGCGAGCAGGTTAGGTTTACCTTTTATGCCATGGTAACTGACCCAGAGTCCAGCTGAACTAGCTTTGTGAAACCGAAAACTCAGAGTTTCCTCTGATGCAGGATGTGGTTATATTTCTAGTCCAGATTCTGAACCAGCAGAGGGCAGTAAACACTGCTCTTCAGTCTGTTCCCTTTGGTTCTAGTGCTGGTGAACAGTCAGCGCCTCAGACCAGTATGGAGCACAATACAGCAAATTACAAAACACATTTATGACTTATGAATCTCACTGCCCCTCAGGTGCTGCAAGTCTTGGGAAGGGAATAGGAGGAATCCTGTTTTCCCGCTTTTCCCGTTCCAGCAGCCAGGTTGGGGGAGTGGAAGAGGAGCCATCAGACTGTGAGGGTGGAGCCTCTGAAGTGGAAAATGTGATGTCAGGAGACGAGGGACCAACAGTGGGAGTAGAGGAAGAGAGAAGGGAGGTAGAGCCTGCCATGTCCCAGTCCGCCTCAGCTGTCATGGTTAGCAACTCATGTAAGTACTGTGTGTTTGGTGAGAGACAAAGGTGCCAAACATACAGTGCCTGCTGTGTGTTTAAAAGGTAATTAATCACATATTGATGTATTTTTCCCAAGATCCTTCTGATCCAGTTCCACTAGGTAAGGGTCAGGGACGTCTTGGCCCCATAAGCCCATCAGAGCAATTTCTGAACAGCAAACGGCCTAGGATTATTGTTTGGTTCAGGTGCCCCCTTCATGAACTATGTACACCAGTCAAACCTACACTTTAGCACAATATGCATTAGCTACTACACTTACAGAGAGACACATCTGCCCTGCACTGGTGCCCTCGTGTGCCCCAGCTGGTCCTTTGTACCCATTATAGTTTGGATCAATCCTCTTACCCCCTGTGTGTTCCTGGTTATCTGAACATCCTCCTTGCCCTCATTAATCTGCTGTCTCCTCTATTTCCCTGGTATCTGGCCCAATATCTTACTGTAGATACTTACTACGTGTCACTGAACTGGTTATTTGTATCTTGCTCTGGTTAAAAAAAGAACCAAGAAGGACCAGCAGAAAGAAAGGGGTGGGACTATGACGAAGGAGAAGAATCATACTTTATTAATCCACACAATTGAGAAATTAGCTCTCTGAACTTTCATCCATTCCACATATGAATACATATATGAGGACGAGGGACAGAGGCTAAATATAAATAGTCAGACTCAATGGAAGCTGGGGCTCATGTGGACTTAAATGAACATGGCGTGGGTTTAACTGCGTCTATATGAATAAGTCAACCCATGTCAACTGACTCTCCTCTTAATCAGGTTTGACCAGCTAAAAACACACACATCATTCATCACTGCTTTTGTGAATGATATAACCTTCTGTACACCAACTGTTACATCTTCCTGTGCCAACTGTTACATCTCCCTGTGCCAACTGTTACATCTCCAAGCAATGGACTGCATATGATTGCATACTGTATTTGGCCAGTGCCAGTACTGTTTAGAGCCTTTCAGTAAAATCTACAGACTTGATATGATGGCAGTCAGGACAACGACCACATGACTCAGAGAACGACTTTCGTCCTTTGACACTTGCCTGCTGGATAACAGTTTGTCACTATCTCTGTTGCAGTTGAATTGGAGAGACGGATAGATTTTGAGCTGCGGGAGGGCCTGGTGGAGAGCCGCTACTGGTCAGCAGTGACGTCACACACAGCCTATTGGTGCTCCTATGATGTGGCTCTTTTCCTCCTCACCTTCATGTACAGACCCCAAGAAGCACTGGAACCCTCAGAAGACAACCCAGATGCCTTGTAACATGAGTACACATGGAAAAACCACAGCTGGGGTCAATTCACTTTATGTTTGCCTTGCTTGAAATCGAATCTGAAAGTCAATGAAAGAGATAATTCACTGCTTCATGCATTAATTTCTAAAATGAAATTTTAGATAACAAAAATAGTATTTGATATATTCTAAATATTGATTTATTAACATTTATAACATTGGAGGACTAATTATTATTATGAATTATTTTTACATTTGACTCAAGATGAATCTGCTCTGTTTTGTCAGGTAACTAGAAGAAACTATAATCTAGTTGACTGATGCTACTTCATGATTTGTTGCAGTACTTTTTAATTGATTGGAAAATGCCTTAGAGAGTAACACAAAAGATGTGGCACAGTTAGTGGTTGTGTTGTTCATCAGTGCCCTCAACAGTAATAGTTTTACTTTAATGTTGGCAGGAATACAACACAAAGTTACATAAACAGCAAACTCAAATTAATGTTATATTTTAGAGAACTGAAATTGAATTGACCCTAGGCAGCCACAAGAACACACAAATCTACACATCCCAGTCAAACTGGAATGAGCAGATGGTCGCCAGGCCTTGCCCTTATTGGGACTCTGTTTCCTGGTTGTGTTTCCAGAACACAGCAGGTTGCTGTGTAGAACTGTTGATCCTGCTGAAGATTATAATTCTAAAATGAAATTTTAGATAACAAAAATAGTATTTGATATATTCTAAATATTGATTTATTAACGTTTATAACATTGGAGGACCAATTATTATTATGAATTATTTTTACATTTGACTCAAGATGAATCTGCTCTGTTTTGTCAGGTAACTAGAAGAAACTATAATCTAGTTGACTGATGCTACTTCATGATTTGTTGCAGTACTTTTTAATTGATTGGAAAATGCCTTAGAGAGTAACACAAAAGATGTGGCACAGTTAGTGGTTGTGTTGTTCATCAGTGCCCTCAACAGTAATAGTTTTACTTTAATGTTGGCAGGAATACAACACAAAGTTACATAAACAGCAAACTCAAATTAATGTTATATTTTAGAGAACTGAAATTGAATTGACCCTAGGCAGCCACAAGAACACACAAATCTACACATCCCAGTCAAACTGGAATGAGCAGATGGTCGCCAGGCCTTGCCCTTATTGGGACTCTGTTTCCTGGTTGTGTTTCCAGAACACAGCAGGTTGCTGTGTAGAACTGTTGATCCTGCTGAAGATTATAATTTATATTTCTCACCTCAGTCCTCTGCTGGGACTCTGTGAAAGCATAGATGCCCTTATGCTTGCTCCAGGTCAAACCTTGTAGGAAATTATAGGTTACAGTCTTGTTATTGACTTATCGAATCTTAAAGCGAATCTTTTACACTCAGGTCATATCATGTCATATCCCTTGGGCTCACCTGATGCGTTAGGAAGCAAAAACCCAGAGAAAACTGTTGCAGCCTCGTCTGAGGTATCCCCTTGATCAGCTGGTGCAGCTGCGGGGCTCCAATGCTTTCCTTTGGGGACAGTCAATTAGCTCGAATGGCCTCTAAACAACGCCAGAAAACGGCTCATTATGAGACACCACTGTGTGGGTATAACTCAAATAATGTGTCAACACAGTATAAATTTTGTGTTTTTAGTGGCAGTCTCTGACCCCCCTCTCTTCCTGTAAAGTAGACCTGAATAATTGATTGTCAAGATGAATTCCTCCATGCCACCATGCCTCTATGGAGCAATCATTGCCATGTCGTAAAATAGTAATAAATATAGCTCCTGTATGACTTCGCAAAGCTCAATTATTGTTTTTTTACTGGGAGAAAAACCAAAACCAAAAACATCAGGTGAGCCCAGGGAATACGACCTGAGGGTAAAAGTCAATGGTGTCCTCCTTTAAAACCTAAAAATCTCTTTGCAGAAACTGTGAGTGTCTTGAGTTCAAGCAGCATTAAGTGAGTTTTTTGACCAGTTTAGGGCAAAAACACATCTGCAACTCATACAGTGACTCTTAACACAGAACATGTAGCTTGCTAGCAGAGCAAGCTTTACATCTGTCTCCACATAGGTGGATTTAAATAACTTAAATGCAGCCGAGGACATTATCAGTACACCTGCGTCACCTGGGGTCCTATCTCACCTTCAGTGCAAAGCAGTGCCTTTACCAGTATCAGACCATTGCAGGCTTCATTGTATCATCCTCTGGCCACATTGTTTGAACAGCAAGTGTATTTGTGTGGATCTAAGTTCCTATGATTGTGCTGGTCTGGAAACGAGGAATGCCGTATTGTTAGCCTGAGACAATGACAAAAAAATAACAAAAAACTGCTCAGAGATCACTGGTGCAGTTTCTTACTGTTATTCTAAGGCACATTATGAAGACTTTGAAAGCATTATATGATGTAATATGCACAGACATTGACTCTCAATCTTCTTGTTACACACAGAGATGATTATCTGCAAAGACTCCTTTAAAAACCACTTATGCTGTGTCCGAAATCACTCACTCGTTCCCTACTCCCTACTCCCCACATAGGGAAATAAATGTAGTGCACTATATAGTGAGCTCAACAGAAAAATCTTTCGGACACTACTCTCGGCGCCGGTAATTACGTCATCGCTGTCGCACTCTTAAAACGTACCACATTATTGTCGTCTCACAAAATACTTGTTTGTTTACCACTGCATTTTTATTAAATTAGAGGCGTTTGATTACTTTCCTGTACTTTTTATTTTTGTATTTTGTTATATTTTATAATATTTATGTATATTTTCCTCCCGTCCGTCCGCCATTTTCACTTCCGCCCAGCCTAGAGAATTTCTGGCAGTGCATGATGGGATATCTTGCTCCGGTTAGTGACCATCGGATGTTCACTACATTTCGCGGTGAATTGTGGGATACATTGAGTGCACTATATAGTGGACATGCTATGATCCCTAAGCTTTCGGACACCACTACAAAATAGCATGGTCACTATATAGTGCACTATATAGGGGTTAGGGAGCGATTTCGGGCACAGCCTTAGTGATTCTGCCATTATTGAATCAATCCAACAAGCTACAAGCTCAAATGGCACCAGATGCATAATAAGACATCCAGAATTAATGAAGAGACTCAGTTCAACCATTTTAAAGGACATGTGGAAATAAACTTAACTTTAACCTCACTTTACCAAACTCTCATATGGAACCAAGTGACATGTTGATATATCGTTCCAAATCCTCACTCATCCGTCAGTCCAGAGTAAAACAGCCAACAACAAACTGTTCAGTAAACTCAATGCTTAATTGATTTTACACAGACTTGTTCTAATCTGAATGAACGCTTAAAGTGCTTCACACTTCAAATCACATTCATACATCTCTCACCCATCCCATTCACACCCTGATAGAACAACCATTGGGGCAATACGTCATGTGGACTGGAGGAGCTGGGGTTCCAACTACAGATCTACACATTACTGAAGGTCCTGCTCCACCTCCTGAGCCACATCTTGACATGAAGTGATAGTGACACAGGATATCAATGTAGAAAAAGTTACACCAGAGAATATTTTTTACAGATTTATTTATTGACTTTAAACTATTTTTTACAGACTTGAAATCACACTTTGGCTTAAACAAAGTTTGATTTGAATGTGTGTTATGTACATAGATTATTGGCTTTCATTCATTTTGACTTCAATGTGAGACAACCTGCTGAGTCTGAGAAATTATTTTTTAACTTTTTAATTCCTGGTATATGGACCTCCTTTGCAGTAGCAGTTCTCTTTTGGCCATATGCTGATTGGTTATTGATTGTATCTGCTGTGTGTTGACTGTGATTTTCAATGCCCAAATTCTAATATTTTGTGTGATTTTATTAGTGACAATGCTTTTTTAATGAATGAAGCCAGGTGAGTTTTTACAGAGTCAACAGTCAGACCCTTCTTCACACTGTGTGTGTATCATCACAGTGTGGACAGTGATTCAGATCAAAGAGATGGACTGATGTGTGGATTTTCTTTTGATTTTTGCATCACTGTGAAGATGCACAAACTTAATACATTCTTTTCTGGTGAAATGATTTCTCTCTCTGCCACAGCATGTTTAAACAGATCAACTCAGGATAGAGTTCAATTGCAAAATGTCAATGGCGGCTACAAGTAAGAGTCTACATCAGCCCACCCCCACTCCATCCTACAACACACACCGACGTACAACCTGACTTCATTGACATACGTATTAACAATCATTGCAACCCAGAAACACCCTTTCCTTAATAGGACTTAATTTGACCTTGTTTACATGACCTTCATAGGATGAAATGAATATATTCTTCATGTGGGGCACCTTAGGTTCATCATTACCTCTGCCATATCTAACATAGGAACGTAATCTGGTAATGATGTGATGAAATGGATCCTCTTCCACTGCCATGGGCGGTGGCTTCTGTAGCTTCCCCTGAAACTCAGATTCTAGGAACTTTGTGTAAATCAACATTAAGTTGGGGGAAAACATTTTATATGACGTTCTGTTGTGGGGGGATGTCGAATGTTTTTCAGGGAACATATGAAGAGTGACTGTAGTTGAGCAGAATGAAGTACTGTGTATTTGTTGATGAAAGGATTTTTCTGTTTCCTCCAATTGTTAAATGAAATTAATCAAACATTAGACTGCAGCTGAGAAGTAAACATGTTTAGAGTCTGGTCAGATTCTGCAGCTGGATGGAAATAATATGAATCCTGCTTTGTTGAAATGCTCATAGTCTCTGCTGTCAGTGATGATAATGATGATGATGATGATAATGATGATGATATGTTGCTTTACCTTGACAGAGCTTTGATTTTTTTTTCACCCAAATAAACTGGAAGCTACCGCCCCCTCCATTGATCTTCATTATCATTAGTATGTTTTTCATTTCACAGGAAACCCTATTTACAAAAAACATTCCTTAGTCTTTAAAGGGTTAAAAATGACAACAGGAATTGGTCATATTTTTTGGACTATTAAGAATGCATGACTAAAATGCACAGAACTACTAAGTAATTATTCTGTTTCTGCCATTTAACATTTTTCTTATTTTTCTGGCATAATACATTAAACCCAGTTTATATATGTTTGAACTGCCATTTTTCAATGGTGAAACAGATGCTGCTGGATATTAGAGCAGATATTGAGAATAAACACTGGACCTTTATGGCCAAGGATTTTTAGTCGATTCTTTTTATGACAGGGATGTCAGGGTTTGTCTATGGCTGGATCCCAAAATGAACACAGACTGGATTTGCAAAATAACAAAAATTCTTTAATAACCAAGTCTCTAACTCAAAACGACTCTACTGTGTCCGAAATCGCCCCCTAACCCCTATATAGTGCACTATATAGTGAGCACGCCATTTTGTAGTGGTGTCCGAAACCTTAGGGATCATAGCATGTCCACTATATAGTGCACTCAATGTATCCCACAATTCACCGCGAAATGTAGTGTACATCCGATGGTCAAGAATGCATGACTAAAATGCACAGAACTACTAAGTAATTATTCTGTTTCTGCCATTTAACATTTTTCTTATTTTTCTGGCATAATACATTAAACACAGTTTATATATGTTTGAACTGCCATTTTTCAATGGTGAAACAGATGCTGCTGGATATTAGAGCAGATATTGAGAATAAACACTGGACCTTTATGGCCTAGGATTTTTAGTCGATTCTTTTTATGACAGGGATGTCAGGGTTCGTGTATGGCTGGATCCTAGAATGAACACAGACTGGATTTGCAAAATAACAAAAATTCTTTAATAACCAAGTCTCTAACTCAAAACGACTCTACGTCTCCGGACGGTAGAGCGATAACAAACAATTGGCGCTGTGGCAAAAACAAAGGATGCAGGTCTGGTCCTGGTTTCAGGTTTGAGACAGGAACTGAAGGAAAAGACAAAAAGGCTGTCAGAACCAACCATAGAATGACAAAAGGCAAAGCACTAAGCAAAGCAGAAACTACCATCAGGAGTGGAATAATCCAGCACTGAAGTGGTGGCCACACGCTGCTTAAGTAGAAGGCTTAATGATCAGATTGAAACCAGGTGTGTCTCATCAGCTGCTCCCAGGACAGACCGGCTCCACCTCCTGCCACACACACGCCCTGCAGGCAGATACAAGGAAGGGAGAGGAACACAACCAAAACAAAACCAAGAACCGTAGCATAATATAAATAAATGAACAAAAACACAAGACCACAACAAGGGACAAATTCTTTTTAAGAATCTCCCACCAAAACGTCATCTGCTTTATAGCAGTCAATGTGAAATATACCAAATTTGGTTCATTGTTGAGCACAAAACCCTGCACATGTCTCATAGAAGTGTAATTTGTAAAGAATTATTTAGGTGTTAATTTGTCACTAAACAAAGCAGCTGGATGTGACTGTTGATTCTCCACATGCAGTTCATATTTTGGACTGAAAGTCCAGCTCTTACTAATTTAGATGCAGTGGGAGCGTGGTATACTCTGTTTTATTTAATGTATTGTTTTTTTTGTGGGAAAAGGTGGAAAAAAGGTTATTAGGGGGAAAAGTTGTTGTCATCTATTAAGGTAATCTAACTTCCTGTGTTTACCATTTACAACTTTTAACATTTACCGTTTACAGTGTTTTTAAATATTTGTGGGATTTTGGCATTTTCACAAAAATTATTAAAGGTAGCGGGCGTTTTTGGCATTTTTAAATTAAAATGTCCCTTGTGAGACATATATCATATATCTGTGTTTATTTAATAATGTGATTTAGCCACAGCTAATGACTGACAACTCAACTGATTAGATAAAACAATAAGTGAATAAAAGGTTTCAGGAATATATACGTTTTTCAAACTGTATTCTCAATTTCATTATGTATAGTACCACAAACAATTTGGTCTCTATAAAGGATCAGGCCCCACCCCCCTAAGCTAGTCAGCCCCGGCTCTGTCCATGAGACAGCTGCCAACTGTTCTCTCAGCCTTTAGTCACGTGAATGTCAGCCTCTTGAAATGGGGTGAACAGTGATGAATTTGTGCCTTCACAGCAAGGCACACACCACTTGGTGTGCCAAGGTATAAATTCATGACAGAATCCTGGGAAATACTGAGTGAAGTTAATATTCTACTAACTGAACATTTCTACTAACAGATGATATCCCTGTATTAGTCAAGAGTGCAGCTGGGTGAAGGAGAAGACAGGTAGGACAACTTCAGAATGCTTTCACATACAAGTGCAGAAGTCTTTATGGACAGGCAAGTGGCTGTGGATCATTTCAAATACATGTATATAATTTCATCATTCTGCGTTTATGTCATAAAGCTCTGGCTAATAGTAACAGCTAAAAGTATTTTACATTATACCAAAGGCAATAAGTGGAATCTCCGAGATGCTGAGCAGACTTAAAGATGTTTACTGCGACAGTAGAGTATGATTGATAAGGATGGGGGGTGGGAGTAAACTGTTGCATGAGATTGTAAACATATAATAATGAATGATCTCTCTATGTTGTGAGGGTTGATATTAATCGACTTTTTTTCATCTGCCAAATAACAGAAAATAACAGAAAACTGCAGGTTGTTTACTCCTTTCAGTCACAATCAAGCAATCATTCAGCCAACCAATCAGATTTAATTTGTATTGCCTATATTCACAAATAATTGACAAATGAGCTCTTTCAGGTATGATAATGTCACCCACAAATGGCCTGGTAGGTAAGGAGTATTTTAAATTCTGTTGTAAATTCCACAGGGAGTCAGTGCAGTGAAGCTAATACAGAAGAGCTATGATTTCTTGTCCTGATTCTTGTCAGTGCTTATGCAGCAGCATTTTGGACAAGCTGCAGATTTTTTAAAGACGTACTGATGAAGCCTGACAAAGCACAAAGAATTGCTGTAGTCAAACCAAACAATAACAAACACAGTCATGTATCCACCTTCTGGTGTTCGTGAAACGCATCTGGTTCTCCTGTCTCGTACTTGACAACAAAGAATTGCTGTAGTCAAACCAAACAATAACAAACACAGTCATGTCCAATAATCACCTGTTTAGGTCGTCGGGCCACAATGAACATTCAGTCTGCCATTAATAAGGAGGTCTTCATTCCTCGAGATGAGCGATTGCTGGTAGCGGTGGAGGTGTGGAGGAGGAAAAAGAAGAGAATGTCTTTCCTACGGAGTGGAGCCAACACAGACTACACCACATTCATCTGTGTGTCAGGTAAAGTCTGGCCTCCAGAATGTCTTTATTCAGGAAACACTGACAAAACAGCTATAGTGTACATTTAAAAGATATTTACACAATAAAAAAAGATCAGTAAATAGAGCTATTTTGTGGTGCCATGATGTTTGATGGGGGATAACTTGTCTCATGTCAGCGTTTGGAGAAGCGTGAGCAGCAATGGTTTATGTGGCCAAAACAAAAACAAGATAAACTCCTCAACCACTTCTGTGCAGAGTTTATGGTCACCTAATGGAGAGAGGTTCTCTGATACCTGTACTGTGGCAAGTAAGGTAAAGTAAAAAGAGGTAGTGAAGTTCAATCTTGTGGAGTCTTTTATCATATTGTCTTTCTGCAGTCAGGTTTTAAAAAGTGAATGAATAACAGTTGAGTGCATTCATTCAAAATTAAGAAAAGTAATCAAAATGTAATCAAATGTAATTAGTTACATTACTTAGAGAAAGTTGCTGCAGTTACACTACTATTACATTTCAGCAGAGTAACTTTAATTGTAACCAACTACATTTCCAAAGTAATCTCCCCAACACTGCCTGCAAGCCATATTGTAAGCAAGCAGCAGCACATTGCATTCACAAGAATGAAACAAGCTGCGACCCAGGCTCATGATCCAGCCTCTGATCCACAGCCTCCTGAGCCACAGCCTCAAGATCGCTGATGCAAAGGTGGAGGGGCACAGGCCATAATCTTGTTTAGGAGCAGGTGGAATAGTGTTGACATTGTTGTAAAGCCACAAAACCTCTTGGTGCCTTCTAACTATAGCCAGGTACTGTGGTTGCCTTCAAACATGCAAATTCAAAGGTACTCTCATACTTCCTTGCCAGATTAAGGTCACATTGTCTGTTCCCTTTCAGTTTATTTAGTTTCTGCTTTGTTTTGGTATTTGTTTTTTAGGTTCTTCACGTCCTGCCTTCCTGTGTTTTCCTGCCGTTCTCTGATTACCCACTCCACCCCAGTGTGCTGCACCTGTGTTTATTGTCTATTGTGCCTAGCCATATTTGACCTTGTTTCTGACCAGTCTTTTGATTGTCTGTTGATTTTTTTTGATAACGTTCCTGGTTTATACTGCTGACCTTAGTAGTGACCTTTTTTTGTAATCAACAAAAACTCTTTTTCAACAACCCTAATCATGCTTTTGGGTACCTTTCTCCACCAATTGTGTCAATTGGACATGTTTCCTGTCCAAAGATGACAGTAAGCAGTACCCTTCTTGTGAGCATTATCTCCATTACTGCCTTTCCTTCTTTTAGTGCAGTGGCAACATTTGTTCAACACAATTTTATTTATCAAATCTGCATGTTCATCAATTACAACAATTCCCACTACTATTGTACAACGTTCCTAGCATTAAGCTTGACAACGACGAGAACCTAGGATTCTGCTGATGTCCGGTGTAAGTGAATCGCTCTGGTTCCACCTGGGTGGATGGCCCAGGTTAATTGCAACAAAAACTGTCTTGCTCCATGGGCTGACAATTCCTCTTCCAATTCCCGATCAATTCCTGTTTGTTTTCTGTCGTCTGTGTGGTTGGGGTTGTTGTGTGTCGTATAAGAATAGTCATAATACATACATAATACATACATGCATTCGTGTGGCTGTGTGGTGTAGTGTGAGGTCGTCACGACCCCAAAGGAAAGTGTTGTACCTTAAAGCATTATTGGCCACATTTGTCATCTACAAAGGAAATGGTCAATATGACTCCTACATTTCCAGCCCCTAATTGCCCCAATTTTATCATAGATGGAGCCATAGCATCTACATCTCTAGTCCCTCTAACCATACGATTACATTGGTTACATCCCATTATAATGCATGTTTCAACAGGCATAACTTGTTCATGGGTATGTCTAATACATTAGTCTTCGTTTGTATGCTGACTCTTCTCACTGTACCGCTGGTGTCTTTATTATCCGGCCCAGGTTCCAGGAGTTGTGTGGGGCAGATTTGTCCACTATCAGGGCGACATCTTGCAGCCCCAGTGTGTTCATTTGACTATGCCTGCACCAAGCATACAAACATCTGTCATCTTTGGCCTTGATGTGGAGACTCGGTTGCCGCGCTCTCCGTAGTTGCTTTCTTAATGCCTGTAGCATATTGTCTCTTTGTCTAGACTTCCAGATGTGTCTTTCTTTGGTGGTCTCCTCTCGAGGCTTGGTAATTTGTTAGATTAGATTAGATTTACTTTATTCATCAAGTTATTGTAATGCAAAAGTGACCTGTAAATAAATAATATTGCACTGGTAGAGTTATACATGAGATAACAATATAAAAGTAAAAGTATTGCAGTGTAAGGTGACCTATAGATAATATAAATAATATTGCAGGGTTGAAGTTACACATGAAAATAAAAATATGATATTGTGGCAAATGAGGGGAGACTCCGACACAAGGTGGGTTAAGCAGCTTTTACTCACACCGTAGGAAGGTAATTACAACATGGCGGGCGGCGCCCAAGAACACTCTAATCAAAACCACGCCCCCTTACCCATAACCCTCCTGGGTGAGAGGTATACCCCCAAGTGTCCGCCACAATATAACAATATTGCAATATAATTTCAATGTAAAATTACCAGTAAATAATATTGCAGGGGTAAAGAAGAGTGACTACAGTGGCTACACCATGATTCAGGTGGTGCAGGTGTTGTAGAGCCTGACAGCGGTCAAGATGAAGGACCTGCGGAACCTCTTCTTCTTACACCGTGGGTGTATCAGTCTGTTGCTGAAGGATCTGCTCAGTGACCCCACAGTGTCATGTAGGGGGTGAGAGGTGTTGTCCACGATGGATGCCAGCTTCGCTAGCAACCTTCTCTCCCCCACTTTCTCTATGGAGTCCAGGACAGGACAGAACTCGCTCTCCTGATAAGTCTATTCATCCTGTTCCTGTCCCTGTCCGTGCTGCCCCCTCTCCAGCAAACCACAGCATAGAAGATGGCTGAGGCCACCACAGAGTCATAAAAGGTCCGTAAAAGAGTCCTGCACACTCCGAAGGACCTCAGTCTCCTCAGCAGGTGGAGGCGACTCTGGCCCTTCTTGTAGAGGGCTTGGGTGTAAACAGTCCAGTCCAGTTTATTGTTAAGGTGAACACCCAGGTGTTTGTAACTGTCCACCAACTCTATGTCTGATCCCTGGATATTCACCCGTGTAAAGTGGGATGCTTTCCTCTGGAAGTTAACAATCATTTCCTTTGCCTTACTGGTGTTGAGCTGAAGCTGGTTGAGCTCACTCTAGCTGACAAAGTCCTTGATAACCATTCTGTATTCCATATTGTTCCCCTCAGAAACACAACCAACATTGGCTGTGTTATCAGAGAACTTTTGGATGTGGCAATGTATGGTGTTGTGTGTGAAGTCTGAGGTAGTGGGGATGAGGTGTATGCATCCTTGATGTTTGCATACAGAAGACGAGGAGGAGGGATTACGGTTACTGGTTTTTAAGTTGAGAAACGGTGGTGTGGATCTGATCTGTAGCTGCAGCAGCGACCGCTCACCGGGTGCGGTGGGGGAGGGTATACACAGTCACAGCAATAACGTGAAAACTCCCTCGGGAGGTACTATGGCTGCATACTAACTGCTAACAGCTCCAAGTCTCTGGTGCAGAGTTGCTCCTTCACACTGATGTGTCCCGGGTGGCACTATCGTTCACAAACACTTCTTTTGGCTCTCCGTTACATTCCTGTTCGCTCGTACCTGTTGGAAACCATCCAGGGTGACGTGTGAGTCCAGAGAAAGTTCACTCAGCCATATCTCAGTGACACACATGACGCTGCATTCCCGGTACTCCCTCTGCAGCCGCGTCAATGCCGTTAGCTCTTCCATCTTGTTGGGGAGAGATCTTACGTTCCCCATGATGACAGATGGTCGACATGGCTTATACCGTCTTTTACGCTCCCTGCGGTTCACTCCCAATCTGCATCCTCTTCTCCTCCTCTGTAGCTCCCTGGGGATCTCCAGTCTCTCCGCACAGAGAAGGGGTGTGCGGCGCAGGGCCAGCAGTTGCTCCCGGGTGTAGACAGTGGAGCCATCTTCTTACGTAGTGCCATCTACACGGTTGATATCAGAAATCTAAAGGAAATTCTCATTACACTTGCGATGTCAACCCCTACAGTGACAAAAGGCAATTCACCACAGTAAACTCTTATTGTAGGGTGGTGTTATAGCGACATCTAGTGGCACAACTTTGTAACTACCTTACCTATGAATGTATGTTCCGACTAACGTCGAAATTCGGTTACGTCACATTCTCAGGAACGGATCTCCGTCGTAACTTGAGGACCCCCTGTATTTGCGTTCTTCTGGTGGCGAATGCGTAGAACTAAGAACGAGCTGCTTGGAGCTAGTATACAGCTCCACTTATCCTGATAACGAATAGGTTTGTCACCCACAGTGTGTTTGAATGGAGGGAGATTAGATTTTGTCTGTTGCTTTGCAAGCGGCTATATAATCTCACCCAAATCTACTTCCTTCGTTGCCTGTGAAAGGCTACAGTGACAAGGTTCATCATCCTTGTGTGTGTCTGCTGCTGGAGGCCTCGCCAGTGTGGCAGGAGTTTCCTGAGTCGCAGTTGGAGCTAGTTTAATACTTTCCTCCTGTGAGGTTAGCTTAGAGCTTGACGAGTCGTTCTCCTTGTAGCATCATGTTCTGTGTATTCTTCATACAACCTGATTCTTGTGTCAGACTCTGCCAAAGCTGCCTCCAACTCGAGCTGTTGCAGTTTAGCTCTCAGTTGGCGTTTATGCCTCTCTGCTTCAGCTTCTTGCCGTTCTGCTTCAGCTTCTGCAGCTTTAGCTTCCAATGCTTGCTTCCTTTTTAAAGCCTCTAAGTGTGCCTTCAAGGCTGCATTCTCTGCTCTTCTTTCTTTTGCTCATTTTCTCTTAAGCACCATAGCTCCTGTAGCTTTTGACGAGACAATTGAATGTCCCCTGCCACCATAACAACGGCTGTTGATTAAAGTTTGAGATACACTATCTTCCGGTCTGATATTGTTGAAGATAGGTTCGCCAGGTTCAACCCCTGCTGTTATTTTAGATGTCCTCTGTTGTCACCAACTTGTTTGATTTCCACCAATTTGAGACTCTGGGATTGTAGTAGAAACCACACACACACACCACTGTAGTTGGTTTGCTGTTGTCGCGCATTACCTTGGTATTGCCTCCTGTTCAACTCTCATTCAAAGACCTTCATTCAGATACCATCTCCATCCAAATTTTCACATGCCAGATTCTCTCATGGAGCAAGACATGTAGGGAAACCTGTCTTATACTAGGTGCCACCTCTTTTAGTCTACACCACCCCATCCCTGCTGACAAAGTCATCTCCAATGTTCCCACCTGTTACCATGACCTCAGAGAAGTGTTCAGGAAACCTCGAGCTATGTCATTCCCTCCACACTGACAGCAATGACTGGCCCGCTGACCTTCTGCCAGGCACCACTTGCCTAATGAATGTCTCTACTCCTAGGAATCTCCTGAGATTTAAGCCATTAAAGAGTACAGTATATCAACTCCTCCCTTCCAACTATCATCCATCATTTTACCTCTCTTGCTCTCACTCTTATAGTCTCCACTTTTGAACTGTGGCAAGGGGCAATCTTTTCTAAGCTTGATCTCATAAATGCTTACCATTGGTCTATTATGGAGAGGGATGAGTGGAAGACAGCATTCAAAACACCCAGTAGTCTTTACGAGTAAATTATAATGCCTTTCACTCTCGCAAACTCTTCAGCTGTGTTTCTTAATGACTTTGTCTTTGCTTACTTTGTTTTGGTCCTCCAGTTCATCTTGTTGTCAGTGAAGAGACCCAGGAACTTGTGTTCATCCACTCTGATTACATTCTTTCCAAGGACATGCAGAGATTGTGGGGCTGTCATCTTTGACCAAAGTTGATCACCATCTCTTTGGTTTTCACATTCAGTAGCAGGTGATTTCTCTCTGCTAATTCCATGCATTACTGTCCATCCTGTCCATTTCTTACAAACTTAGAAGTGACATGACACATACTGAAGGTCTGTGGTGTTCAAGGTGAATAGGAAGGAAGTCAGTGCAGTTACCTGCGGAGCTGATGTACTACAGACCACCATATTGGACAGAATATTGCCCAGTCAGAGAAATTGTGGTCTGCCTGTTAGGTACTCTGTCATCCAGCATGTGTTAAACAGATCATCCCAATCCCAAGCATCCTCCAGTGCCACCAGGTCCATCCAATTGCAATTGAGCTCGAGGCAGCAGGTAAATGCATGCATGCAAATTGCAGTAGGCTAAGAGTAGTGTTGGGAAATTAGAATTTTTTTACTGATTCAAATCTTCTTCGTAGCCCTCAAGTTAGAATTGTGAAAGACGTGACAAATGAACAAATCTCAAACGAGAATCAGTCCTGTTTCTTATACTGCGTCTCTGCTGCAGCTGCTACAGGACGAGTGAATAAAAAACTAAGTCACTTATTTTAGCAATGAATTTATGATGACGTTTAAGCCTGAGCTGCTGTCACGTGACAACGAAACTCAAAAGCTCACTGTTTTGAGTCATGAACAAATCAGTTCTGTTTCCTGTTCTGGTTGTGCTTATGAAGCCGCCGTGTAGAGAGGGAACTTACTGCATGAAAATGATGACTTGTTACTTCTGGATCATATAAAAGATTCGTTCATATGAACAAAACATTTATGACTGACACATCAGAGGTTTGAGGTTTGTTACACCAGTTGCTCCAGCACCTTCATCACATGGGGGGGGGGACCCCTGACCTCTCTCAACCTCCTTTTCAATTATTTTTAATGGGCTGTAAAACCTAATATTGCCTGTTGGACATTGTCTTATTACTGATTACAAATATAGTTGTACAAATAGAGTATTCTGTTGTTGTTGCCAACTCAGCCTTTTCCACCTTAATGTGATAATATTCAAAGCCTTTAAATATAATACACTTCACTTCAATTCACTTTTAATGGTCAGTTAAAAGACCATAGGTTGCTTTAAACTATATGTACTGTAAATTGGCTCTTCCACTGTAACATGTTTTTGAAGACGTTAAGTAAGCATACCATTTTGTACTTGTGTTTTCATAGTGACTAATTCGAAGCCACATCAGCTCTTTATTACAAAGGTCAAGAAATTTGGTGACTCCTCCACCTTCACCAGGAGGTCCCAATGGATGGTGGAGCAGCTCCGACAGGTCAACGGTATAAACCCCAACAAGGTCAGTTGCAGTCAGACATTATCTTCTGTCAAGACAGGGATGGTGGAAAATCTATTGATGTTTAACAGTCCAATGACCCACTGATGTGACAGCCCACTGGGACTTGAGTATACTGTGAGAAATTCATTATATGAATTTATTTCTTACAGAACTATATTGTATATCATGTAATAAATATTCTTGCATATTTTTAAGATGGTATATGGTAATCCTGCAGCTCGTCCCAACACCTTTACACCTATTAATGCATCAATCAGCCAATCATGTGGAAACAGAACAATCCAACCTTACAGCTAAAGGTAGGAGCTGCAAGGTGCTCACCAAGTAAAAATCTCTGACTGGTTTCAAGACCATGACAAGGGATCAGTGAACTTTAGTGTCTACTGCAGTTACTGGATATTAATCCTGTAAAAAACTTTTGGGTTGTGTTTATTGACAGAATGAAGGTGCAGCTGAGGAATCTGTAAAACTGATGCAATATGGATGTGTCAACATGGAGCAAAGAATGTCAAATAAAGAAATGAGGCTGCTCTTTTTTAACCCTGAGAGGCATAGCCAGAAAAAAAATTGTCACATCATTTGTTTATTATAAGTTTATCTTATAATCTTTGTATCACATTTGATACATTGGATGTTTTTTGGCAACTTTTTTTTCTCACAACAATGTTAATTTTCGATACCAAAACACATTTTGCCAGTAACATTTTGAAAATATAGAAAATTTCAGGCAGGATTTTTTTTTTTGTTAATTGTGAGGCAAATATGATACACATGGTTTTAAAGGATTAAATTTAAAGTGAGGTCCCAGTCAGTACTAGTATGGTGTTTCTGATAAAGTGCTTAATGGGTGTGCATTTTGTTCTCCTTACCCTGCTCTTTTAGGACACCCCAGACTTTGACTTGGTGTTTGACAATACGGTGGACCAGTGGGTGACCAGGTCGTCAGCTGAGAAATGCATTTTTGTCCAGATCTTGTACCATGCCTGCCAGACCTATTGGGAGGGGAAAGCAGGAAGTCTGGCAAAGACTCGAAAGCTGGGCCTCCAGGGAAGAATGAGTGTGGGTGCCCACAGTGAGATTGGAGCTGGTCCTAGTGACGCCTCACTAAGCTCTGCATCCAGAAAAGTGCAAACACGACGGAAAAGCTATGTTCCTCCCAAAGAGACAGAGTTCATCAACTGCCAGTCCAAACTCACAGGCGGTACTGCCACATGACATGTTTAAGATATAGATTCAGTTCATATGTGACTGACCCTATTTGTAATGTGTTGTATTTCTTCACTCAGATGCCTGCACCATGAATCTGGTCATTTATCACTGCAGAGCCTTTTTGAACCGTATGAAAGAAATGATGGTTGCAAACCAAAGTCGCTCATCAGGTCGAGGTAAGACCATGATCACAACTGTGTGTTTATTCATCACAGAAGTTAGAACTAGTTATGGTTAATGCAGCGCATCCATCCGTTATACAGTTGTGTAATATTCTCTGTGAGTGATAAAGGGAAGGATATATAAAGATGCTATTTGATGCATTTGAGAAATCTGGGGTCCACTGAATTTGGTTTACCCTGTACTGGGGATAAAATGTCAGGACAGCTCTGCTTTTGCTGCTTTGTGACTTGTCTCTCACAAGTCCCCCAAGTAATTTAGCATGATGTGACATGCTAAATTACTCAGGTTATATTTTTAAATCATTGTCAATGGCAATGGTGATGTAAGATATCAGAAGCTGTGGAACAGTCACATTTTATGAGAATATATCCTGTATATTCTCTATTTATTCCCTGATTATCACACTCTCATCAACATCCTGTGCATAGTGATGGCAAACACAAAGATTAGATTACATAAAATGTAACTTTTTTGTCATTGTGCATATCACAGGTACAAAGCAACAAAATTCAGATTGCATCTAACCAGAAGTGCTGAAGCAGTGATTAAATACAGTATATCAATCAATCAATCAATCAACCAACCAATCAACCAATCAACCAATCAATCCATCCATCCATCCATCCACCCACCTACCCACCAACCAATCAATCAATCAATCAAGTTTTATTTGTATAGCCCATATTCATTCACGTTACAATTTGGGACATGGGACTTAACTAGCTGTACAGGGTGTGACATCATCTGACCTACGCCCCCTCAGCAAGGGTGTCCTAGAGTGGACAGAAGTGCAATAGAGGCTGCATGTACACAACACAGCAACAAAAGCAATACAAGGGGTCCTCGAGTTACGACGGTCACGAGTTACGTCGTTTTCGTGGTTACGACACATCTCCCGTGAACTTCCTTGTTTCGGCTTAAGCGGTTTGCCCCGTAAATACGTACAGACTTAGACGGGAACTACAGGGGGTCCTCGAATTACGACCGTTCCTGAGAATGTGTCGCAACCGAATTTCGACGCAAGTCGGAACATACATTCATTGTGCCATTGTGCATACACTGTGCCGCTAGATGTCGCTATAACACCACCCTACAATAAGAGTTTACTATGGTGAATTGCCTTTTGTCACAGTAGGGGTTTGATATCGCGAGTGTAATGAGCATTTCCTTTAGATTTCTGATATCAACCGTGTAGACCGTGTGTTGTGAATAAACCTACGGTATTGCCACGATCCCGAACGCATCTGTGTCCGTGTGCATCTCCTTACCGGCTGCCGCTGCACAAAAAGGAACGTTTTAAGTCTGCTCTTAAATACTGAGAGGGTGTCCACCTCCCTGACTGAAGCTGGGAGATGATTCCACAGCAGAGGAGCCTGATAGCTGAAGGCTCTGGCTCCTAGTCTGTGTTTATAGATTTAGTATATAGTTAGAGGTCTCAATAGTCTGAATTTTATTTATATATATAAATATGTAGCAGAGAGGAAGGAGCAGCATCTATAATCTCTTTGGCCTGTACTTTGTCTTGCCACAGACGACCTTAGAACTTTCACTTTAAGGGATCTTGCTGCTTTTCCAGCATATTGTGGAACTGTCTCGGTTTTTCTCCTTACCTTTATGTAGATAACCATGACCAATCATGTCATCTAATGCTGGTTCCTGTGTCTCTTAAGGCCATTTTCTGCTGTCTTTTTGTCCATTGTCCTCATTGTGTTGCAGCAGAAAGACTTCTCTGTGATATGGCGGTCAGATGAGAGACGTCTTTGTTTATTTTGAGGAGGTAGATACAAAAGCCGTTCTTTGGGAAGCCCAGAGCTCTGCAATTGAAAGGGAGCCCAGTGCACCAATGAACCCGCTGACAGCGGCAGTAATGGGTGGGAGATGTGCCAGGCTGCAGCAAAGCACCACGTTACTGCTACAGTTATAGCTCTTGAAGTAACTGATGGGACCGTGTGACTCTTCCTGACATGTTGCAGTGTAACTAATCTCAGTAGTCTGTGGTAAGGTTTTACCTCAACTATTAGCTTAAGGCTGTTGTTAAAAAGTTGGCACCAGGCTCAGAAAGCAACCTGTTTCTTTCAGTGATCTCCTCAGTGCACTGTTTGGACACAACTTTAATAAAACTGTGCAGTTTTTTATGACTGTGCTGAAATGAGGAGTATGAGGCTGCAGCAGGGATTTTAGGAGTAACAGCTGTGACACCTTGAGTTAACGCTGGGTGATATCAGACTGTCTGCTCAAACATCTTCCTGGCTGCTCGTTAACGGTCTATCAATCGGTTCAGTCATCAACACTTGAGCTCTGGTTGTTCAGATATACTGTACCTCCCTGGACCAGACTGGACAGATAGGTTGTAAGGCCAGTATGTTTACGGCAGGTGTTTCCCCAGTAAATGAACAATAATAATAATGTATGTGCAGACTCTTTGAAATCTTCCATTGCTATTTTGTGCGTGTATGATTAGGTCAGCACAGGCATCCTGCCAAGGGCAGCACTGTGAGTAATGTAGTGCAGAAGATGAACGTGGCTCTGGGAGAGCGTGGACACAGACTGACCCGTGCTGAGGACAAGACTGTGGAGCTGATGCACAAGGCACAGCAGTTTGCAGACACTGCTCACAAGGTGATGTAAACACATAGTATTTATGTACATAGTAACAATTTTCCTACAGGATGAGTATTTAACTAATAGTTGATGTCAAGCGCTTAGTATTAAGTGTGGTGTAAATGTTTAGTGCGTATGCATTTATATGTACTATTATTTAAACAAACATGTTTAAAATAGTTTTATTTTTTTCCCATGCAGCTGGCCCAGAGGTCTTCAAAATAGAGTCTCTTGGAGGATGAAGATAAATATTTCAGGGTGTTAAAGAGGGATCCTGTAACACAGATACTAACACTGCCTGATGCAGCCTGGGGTCATTCTGTTTGTGAAGACAAAACTAGAGACTTCTGTGACCTGTCCCTAAACTACCTTTTTAAATAACTAAGTGCAGCAGAAACGACTGAATATTCAGCTTCTGTATCTTCAGAGCAGATGAATGTTTAACTCATTTTCTCATTATTATAATTATTATTGTTATTATTATTTGTTTTATATATTTATAAAAAGTTCTTAACACCTCTGGTATTGTTATTTTGAAGTTTTGAACTTCTTTGAAGTCAATTTGAACACTAAATTGTTATTATTGTTGTTATTTAGGTAGTACTGCTCAGAATGAATAGGAGATTTCTGGTATCTGTAAAGGGTTTGTAATTCATTTTGATTTGACTGTACTAAATCTCTGATTTGTCATTAGTTACATGTACATCTGCTTGTGTGTGTGTGTGTGTGTGTCTGTGTGTGTGTGTGCGCGTGTAGTCTAGCGTACAATGCAGTGACATATTGTCAAACCTGTCTTGTCATATCTCTATGTGCTAAAAGTCAAACTGTTACAGTCTATTTGTGTGTTGTCTATGCTGTGTTGCCTGTGCAAGTCACCACTCTTTATTTGTGTGTTGTATACAGTGTGTTACCTGTGCAAGTCACCACTCTTTTACTGGAGCCTGGTGACTGACAGCTGAGTGAGGGTGGATCAGCTGATTCAGGTCAGAGTGTCACTAACAGGAGTTCCATGTTGAGCAGTGTGAGTGAAGCTGACCTGTGTAGAATACCTGATGTTGGTTCCCTCCATGTGTGAGACTCATTTAAACAGTGTGTCTTTGTTCATTCATTCATTCATTTGATTTGTACTACGACTACTTTCCTGCACTAGTGCAAAGGAATGAAAGAAATAAATTCTGACCAAAATTCTCTTTTGTATGTTTTAATTATTGCTTTCGGGTACAGTAGTTGTTGTTCATAATATAAATGTGTCTGATGCATCCACTATTTATGATGACCAATTTAAATAAGTCTGAATCTGCATCCTGAGCAGTGTGGTGGTTTTTACATTTGTCCAGGATATTGGTTGTTCAGGTTGAGGCCACCAGGTGGCACACAGGATGAAAAAAAAAAAACATCCCAGCATCAGAGCAGTTCCAATAAATACAGCTAAAATGTAACATATGACGTTTTGAATAAATCTGTTAATATAAACAAAAGCAAAACCTTGATGTAGAGAAAAAGGTTCTGTCAACATCCTCTGGCAAGAAAAACGTGGTGTTGTTGCCAGAGGAAGCATCATTGCAGTCAGGTTAAAGTGTAGGTTGAATAAACACGTTTTCTAATAATAAAATCTATTTATAAACGGTTACATATTTAGTTGATTTTTTCAGTAAAACCTCACCCTCTAACAAAAATTAAAATAAGCCTTTCTTCAAAAACTTAATTTCAACCAGTGAGATACAATCAGGAAAGTATTGATGATAATGAACCATTCACAAGTAGTCAATCAATCAATCAATCAATCAATCAATCAATCAATCAATCAATCAATCAATCAATCAATCAATCAATCAATCAATCAATCAGCTCCCACTAATAATGTGTCTTTCACCACTCAAATAGCTCCCATCGGGGTGCTCAGGAGCTTATGTCATCACAAGAGCAAAACATATAATGCTTGATTAGATTTGTTTTGATGTTAACACAATGCATAGCATTTTAGATAATCCAGTAAGATTTTAGTCAACTAAATCCACTGTACACTTAAGTGACTACAATTATTTCTCTATTTAAAAAACATGAAAAGTACCCATGCCACAAAGTTAAATATACCTGTATCATTTATCATCGTTTAGAATTATTATTTTTTATTTCAGTGACCTATTTTCTGGATTTTTCTTTCATGTATGGTTATTATTTGTGGAAAATTACACCACCCTGACTTGTGGATGGTCAAGCTGCTACTGCTACCAAAAATAAACCAACCACATGTGGAGATGGGAGCATGTGCGCACACACACACACACGCACACGCACACGCACACGCACACGCACACGCACACGCACACACAAAATGTGTTTTGTCTATGTTTTCCAGAGCAGACAGCAGGGACATATCTCAGCCGTGTGGTTTTGGGTCAACAGCAGTTCATCCTGGTGTCAAGACCAGAAGGACACCATGAATCTGATTGGTTGGAAGAGCCAACTAGGACAAAGGGAAAAACAATTGAGCCTGATATTCACCACAACTGCAAATGAAAAAGCTGAAGATGATTAAAAGAAAAATGAGAGGAGATAAAGAAGTGGATTGTATTTAAGGATATCTCTCTGTCAGACCACAAAGCAATCTTATTCAATATGGATTCATCCATCATTCACTAGCTTTTTAGCCTAATATACTGTTCACATTATTAATTCTGTCTAGAGGCCTTCACTCCGGTGTCTTGCAATGGCCCTCTGACGGGCCACATCCTGGAGATCAGCTGTCAGGCTTCTGAACTTTGACAACCAGATATATTTATCAGCTATGTCCTGTGAATGTGGACATGTTTAGCTGGGATGGTTCGACGTCCACGGGGGTGACAGTAAAGGGTAATGTGTTTTTAACTCCCTAAACTCCCTGAGTCTTTCCCCAAATGCAGTTTGCATTCTGATGATAGCATACAGGTTGAATGAGCCTGGTGGTGAATCTGTGTGTGGTTAAGATGGGATAGTCAGTGTCAATATTCACAAATTACATCATCATTACATCAATTACAAGTTACCATTTGCCCCATAGGGCTTCACAGTCTGTACAGGTGCGACATTCTCTGACTTACAACCTCTGCAAGGGTGAGGAAACACGCACAACATGAGAAAAAGATTAGAAATAGAGAGCATGGCTTCCTGCTATATCCAGTGATAGCAGGAAGCTCTCTCTGGATATAGCAGTCTTTTACATCTTTCCACTCACACTACTTAGAAATCCTGATCAATTGTTGCTCCACAGTCACACAGAAAAATGCATCTTCTTTCTGGTGTCCTGACTGGTGGTGCAGCAAAGCTCATTGTGTAACTACACTGTAGCACCTGTTGTGAAGCTCTGTGCTCTGATCTCTACAATTTCAATATTGTGAGGCTTATTGTAAGGTGAAAGTACACATTCATCTAGGTTCAGGGCTTCTGGAGCAAAAAACACTATTATCCAATGAGACACGTCATCTGGATAAATCTACTGAGTAGATATGGGGTTAGGGTGGTTCAGCCATTATCAGTGGCTGCAGGACCGACAAAAAGATGGAGAACAAATAACATGGTGTTCCAGGAAAAAAAAAAGTTCTCAACACCTGAACCTTGACTATATAGAGAAAATGAATAAATAGATTTCAGAAATTTTAAGAGACTTCACTAAAAGTTAGATGAGTAGTAGCAAACTTAGAAAAAAATATTAATAATTAAGTCATTTTGTAAACATAAATCATTTATTCTATATTAATTTATAAAGTCAACTTCATAAATGTCAAGATTGACTATGATGGTGGTATAAATAATTTTTCTATCAAAACCTTAACTGCAAATATAACAAAACTGTCACTTCCGCCATTCAGTCAGTGAGCTGGCCTATTTGCACAAAGTTGCAGTAAAATGTGTGTTGAGATAAAAAAAAAAAACACAACTATCTGATACACATGTGGCTCTATCTGAGAATTTTGTGAATATTATGCAAATACAGGGGGTCCTCATGTTACGACGGAGATCTGTTCCTGAGAATGTGTCGTAACCGAATTTCGACGTTAGTCGGAACATACATTCATTGTGCCACTAGATGTCGCTATAACACCACCCTACAATAAGAGTGCATACATTGTGCCGCTAGATGTCGCTATAACACCACCCTACAATAAGAGTTTACTATGGTGAATTGCCTGTAGGGGTTGTTATTGCGAGTGTAATGAGCATTTCCTTTAGATTTCTGATATCAACCGTGTAGACCCTGTGTTGTGAATAAACCTACGGTATTGCCACGATCCCGAACGCATCTGTGTCTGTGTGCATCTCCTTACCGGCTGCCGCCGGTAAACTGAGGGCTGCTTCAGTGGTACTGAATAATACAAAGGGCTACTTGTTAGTTATTTACCATGGTAGTGAACACAGATATTTATGCAATCTTATCATTAGGAACAGAAATTACAAGATCAACACTTTTAGGCAGCTAACCTCAATTATCACTTCTTCTAAACCAACAACCTGTGTTCTAGACCTATGTTTTTATGCTTGATCTTAGTGTAGCACTGTTGACCATCACATTCTTCTTCAGAGGCTGGAACATTTAATTGGTATGAAGGGAACTGCCTTAAATTGGTTCACTTCAACAGTCACAGGTCAACAGTCAATGGAGTTCCTCAGGGCTCTGTGGGCAAATCACATGAAACTAACATTCAGTTCAAATATCATGGAATTCATTCAGACTAAATTTGGTGGAAAAAACTTGTGTGAAGCAGCAAGCTTTTGAACAAAGCATGTTGAAAGGAGTATCAGTTGCATGTGATGGTAGTATACATTATACACTAGAAAAAAGTCTTACTACACTTCTACAGCCAGTGGAAGGTCCATTATTGTTGGTATGGCCATCGTGATCCTGTAGAGCTGACCAAAAAGGCTTGGGACTGACTGTCAGTACAGTGTGAGGCAGTGAATGTTCAACATAAGTAGGCAGCTCATAGTTTCAGATACAGTAATATAAACCCAAGCAAAGTCGCTTCAGCTACGCCCCACACTGTCTTTCAAAGAGGCAGCACTGTACCTCCTGATGGGCATGAATATTTATGCAGAGCGCCATGTGTCTGAAGAGGCCCCTGTGGCACCAGCTCTTTTGTCCCCACCAGCACACACACAGACAAGCACAGACACAGACACACACACACGTTCATTCTATATAACTGATATCCCACTGACTGCGATGGTAGATGTGTTCTCAGAAGCATCAACTAATCCATCTAGAGCAGCCTTTTTGAAACTGAGGGCTGCTTCAGTGGTACTGAATAATACAAAGGGCTACTTGTTAGATATTTACCATGGTAGTGAACACAGATATGTATGCAATCTTATCATTAGGAACAGAAATTACAAGATCAACACTTTTAGGCAGCTAACCTCAATTATCACTTCTTCTAAACCAACAACCTGTGTTCTAGACCTATGTTTTTATGCTTGATCTTAGTGTAGCACTGTTGACCATCACATTCTTCTTCAGAGGCTGGAACATTTAATTGGTATGAAGGGAACTGCCTTAAATTGGTTCACTTCAACAGTCACAGGTCAACAGTCAATGGAGTTCCTCAGGGCTCTGTGCTTGGCCCAATGTTATTTATGTTATAAAGCCTCTCACTAAGGAACATTAAAACTCTACATTTCCATTATTATGGAACATAATAAAACATCCCTATCTACCACTGCCACAGTCAATCCTACCATAACCGTATGTGAACATGGCACATAGAAATATTACTGAGTTGCATTGCAAGAATAATATCTGATATATGATTTTACATATAAGAGAATGAACACTTGTCTAGATATTAACATTATCTTTTGAAGCATGACACCTCTGAACATTAACACGTAAATACTAAATTACTGCAGTACGTCTACAGCATGTTGAGCTGATATAATATTTAAGACAATAATGTGCTTCCAACTTTGTGTTGACAGGTTATATTTGTCTCTTTGCTGTTTCATAATGGTAATGTCCCCATACATAAAGTTGCTCCAGAGAAATGGTTCTGCCAATTTACAGTAAGAAAAGCTGACAGTAATTGCCTCTATCCAGGATCTTGAACTGAATGAATTGAGTACCACCAGCATCAGAAATTGACCTCATTGAATGAACACCGATGTGATTAACCACCTGTTTATTGTAAGACTTAACTTATTAAATAAATTTACTGACCGGAGAGTTCAGTAAACCGAATTCGAATCATCTGAGCAGCGTTTCCTGTGTCCTGTGTTTTTCTCTTAAATCCGCTAACTCAAGTCAGTGAATTAAGTCCTGATTCCTTCTGGCGAGTCCTGATTCTTTCCGGGGAGTCCGATGGATCAGTTGATCAGGCACAACATTTACGTTCATGGTTTCATGTCATTTGGCCTTGCACTGTGTCAGTTGGGGCTTTTAGTAAGCAATTTACAAAAAAAACTTTGTCTTTTCATAACAGAAAACTATAATCGGAACCCATTAATTTGGAAAATGTCATTTATGATAATTAAGTTCTACACAGCTGTCCTGCAGTCTCTTAATGTACAGTATGTAGGGCAGATGGCTAGACATATGCAGAGTCACTTGACTGGATACCTCCAAAGTTTGGCATACTCATCCTTGGCAAATCTTTGTTCTGGATCTCATAGATGGATTTCCTCCTGGCCCTCACTCCTCTCACAGCGGTTTTGATCTTCCTCCACCCGAGATGATTGAGCTCTGCCAAGTTCAGCACCACACAAATCCCACTGACTGCAAATATGAAGACCAGAAACACTGTCTTCTCTGTGGGCCTGGAAACATAGCACTCTACATCTTTTATGCAAGGGTATCGATCACACTCATACACTGCCGGGACATTGAATCCGAAAAGGAAGTATTGACCCACAAGAAACCCTACCTCCAGTGCATTTCTGAATACAACCTGGATGATGTAGAACCTGGAGATTCCCTCTTGCCTTCTCATTTTTGACTTTGTAGTTCGCAAGGTTGAATTAGGAATGTGCTTGACCTCCAGGCAGTCAGGTTCTCTCTCTTTGATGGAGTTTTTAGCCTTCTGCAGGACTCCGTTCACAGTGGTGTTCTTGATTTTCCTGCTGTCTCCTCCTCTCGTGGAGTCCTGGTTCTTGTCTAGGGTTAGGTACACTGTGGTGTAGCATCTATCCCTCTGCTTGGTAGACTGGTGCACAGAATAGGTGATGAAACAAAGGCTGGGGCAGCACACCATGATGATGTGGAACACCCAGTACCTGATGTGGGAGATTGGAAAAGCCTTGTCATAGCAAGCCTGATTGCAGCCCGGCTGTAAGGTGTTACACACAAACATGGACTGCTCATCGTTGTACACAGTCTCTCCGACTATTGCCACAATCAATATCCGGAAGATCACCACCACAGTCAGCAGGATCCTGAAGAGAAATCAAAAGTCACCCGGTCACTTTTAAAGCATCTGTGTTCAACACCTTCCTTTAATGGATTAATCTAAGATTCACCATCTATTATCTTTACGATTTATCTTTTGCAGGTTGTGGGGGGAGCTGGAGCTCATTAGAAGAAAGGTACATCTTAGACAGGTTGCCAGTCTATCATTGTCATTCCATCTGTGCCGCAGAAAATATACAAATAAAATGAATTACTTATGAAATATACAAATAAAATGGTCATACTATACAATCTTATTCAACACTTATATACCATGCATCACATGCATGGTATCCACACTGCGGATACCATGCATGCGGTGGCATGTGGTGGTATAATACCATCACATGCAACTGTCACAACTATACATGTGACCCTGGTCTAATCTGGTATTTCACACATTCCATTACCATACAGTGATTGTGCTATTTTTGCGCTGTGTGCTTCTGTGACTTATGTCAGTACATGCCTACTGAGCTTCAGCGGAAGCACAGCCCGCTAAGGCAGGACATGCTCTGTTTCAGCTGTAGTGATGATAACAGTAAATCTGAGCATCCTCCAGTGTTGAGTCCCAACCTTGGGGAGGAAGACAGAGGGGAGAAGAGGAGAATCTCTTTCTGCCCTTAAAAGTTATATGACTTTTTTAGGATAATGTACTTATTCCAAAAGAGAGGTGAAAGCTATAAGCAGCTACAGGCAGACATAACTTTAATTAAAAGACCCCAGACATAAGAGACAACGTTTTCCACAGCTCATATCTGACGCATAGCTTAGATTTACTAACAATAGCAGCTGCTTAAGGGATTGTTTCATTTATTTGCTCAAATTTCATATACAACAAAATAACAAGGACAAAGGTCACTAGAGAGAATATCGTTGAGGTTTTGTGACTAATGTACAAAGTGTGGTGCTGTATGGCTGACCTGTAATTGAGTCATTTTAAGTTAAATGGTGTGTGAGTAGTGAAAAACTGGAGTAGTGGAGAAGCTGTTTTAGACCTGTGTATTTGACATGTATTTTTTGCTGAGTGTTACCCTGTGTCATACTGTGTTAATGGTTCCCTTTCTTGGCTACCATACATTTAGAAAAAAATGGGTTATACTATAATTTGTGCTTTGTTGTGATGATATTGTTGAGTGCAGCCAGCACCCGAACTGCATTACAACACAGTCATGAGGTCATTTACACATTAGTAAAAGCATGCTTTGATGTCTTTACACTAGATTTGTATTATTCCTATTCATAGATGCTACACTGCATGTCTTGTAAAAATTTAATTCTGATGTTTTTAGAAATATGATGTAATGAAAGAAAATATGATTGTTTCATTTCAAGGGTAAAAGAATAGTAATCAATCTCTGCCATCACAACCCTAATCAAATATTCCAATGAACAGCAGGTTATATGTATGTATAGCATATGCATTATCTTACTCTATGTCAGTGCACACATGCAAGAATGCATGATCAACTAAAATGTGAGCATTGTTAATGGTATGCAACTGATCTCAGAAGCATTAAAGATTTATTGAAGTCATTCATTATACAACATTTTCATTGAAACCAACATCCACAGGCAGACTAATAGACAGTCAGGTATAGAGTGTATGTAGTGTAGGTGCGGCTGTAAGAGAGCTGTCCAGTGCTGAAATCAGTGCGCCCCTCTTGCCTCAGTGTTGTTAAATAATCATTAGTTTTCCTAATATCTGCGCTTTTACTCACTTGACTGTCACTGTTCTAAATTTTCAACTGCACACAAACCACTTCGCCTTCTCAATGACAGCAACAGCTACATGTTTCTGTCTTGTCCTCCGCATCTCTTACCTTCCAATCATAGTAGAGTGCTGTTGGACAGCCGCCTCCAAGAGACGCTCTAATATGGTCCATTCTCCCATGGCTGCTCTTTCGAGGGAGGTGTCATACAAAAAGCGGAGGATTGTAGTTTTTCTTTCTTTGTGAAGCAGGGACAGCCTCCGGTGAACACACGGGTGCGTGTGTCCCGCCTGAGCGCAGCGCTCATCTCTAATGCGACATTAAGCTGACTCTTCTGCGTCACACGCACCCCGGCTCGCGTGCTGGATATAATATCCCGATCCCCAGCTGGCAAGTTCAACAAGTTTGTTCAGCCCGTATCCACGCATCGGCATCACTCTGAATAAATCATTTTAGACTTACACAAGTCAATAAAAGTTAGTTTTAATTTATTTAAACTATAATGCTGCAGTGTTATTATGTCATGAAAGTAGAGGAGGCATTTAAGTAGCAGCATACAATGGTCATTTAATCATATCAAACAATTTAATTAAACCACAGCTAACAACAGTGGTAGTTATATCACAACAAAAAAAAACATGTCAATGTCTCAATAACATGCCCTGTGTCCTCATGATGTCATCATGGTCTCATGATGTCAGAATGTGAACAGCAGGATGAAGAGGACTGTTTCTGAACTGAACTGTCACTGAACCAGAACATTTAGTGGTCGATTCCTGGATCAGACAGAATCACCTTGTTACAGAACAACATGTTATGCAATAAGACTGAAACAGTGAACAGTAGGACATGTGCATTCACAAGTTTAGTGTAGGTCAAATTAAGTTCACCTGTAAAGGTCATGGTGCATTTTAGGTGCATTCTGAAATTTCATCTGAAAGCTGAATATTCGTAGTGTATAGCAATGTTAGCAGCACCAGTGATTTTGGTCAGTATCTACGCAGCCCATCTAGTATCTAACTGTCCAAAAGTAAATATCTAACTTACTTTACCTGCTTTATCTGGTTGTAGCAAGCTATTGTAGTAACTTTGTTGCCTGTCATTCCTGCAGATGCAGCGTATACAGGTATGCAGGCATTCACCACTTCTATGGCACAGTTAGTGTCAGGGCTTCTGTTATGTACTATAAGGCACTAAATAAAAAAAACTCCAACGCCCATTTTAGCACCAGTGATTCTCTAATGGCCAAACAAGAAACATTTGCATTTCTGGACATTTGGGGCTCTGTAAAGGAGACAGGCTACAGCTGGGCATACTTTATCATATGCAGTCATTTGATCCTGGCTATGTAGAGTAGGTTCAGGTGCAGTGGATAAACTAGGTTCCACAATAATCTCTTTAACTGCCTCACTTAATTTCCAAATATAGAGCAACTTAAGAAGACAACTGTGGTATTAGTCTGTCAACAGCAATCCTATTTCTATTCTACTCACTGTAGCCACTTTTAGACAGATTTGAGTGGAGACCTGAATAAACTGAGCACAGGCACAGGAAATGTAAACAATACATTTCAGGGATTATTTTGCCACTGTCAGGTATTTCGTGTTAATGATGAATCATCCAACCACAAAACACCACTTGCTTACTTTTTCAAATAAACCCCACCAGCACAAGTCTTTGAACCTGTCCCCCCCCTCTGGGTGTCAGTGCCACATTGAAGATGTCATAAAGCTGGCTCTCCATCCTTCAAGAGTCCAAGCCTCCTACTGTGCCTTTTGCGAACTTCTGTAGTATTTGTGTTCCGACCTTCCGACCTGTTTGAATACCTGCCCCGCCCCTGATTGTTTACATCTGT
>JAFBJQ010002954.1:6958-23305 GCA_016785345.1 Trinectes maculatus
TCTGGTGATTGTTTTTTGTTTGGGGGGTGGGGGGGGGGGGGGGGGGGGGGGGGGGGACGTATGATCACAGAAATCCACATTACAAGGGAGCACGTTAGGAGATGATACATGTTTAGTCTCTGCCATGATTGTGAATTAAAAGTTTATTAAAAGTGTCAGTCGTCACGTTTCCGTCTATCGATCAGGACGTGATCGATCAGCGGAGCGTACGTGCGACGTGCGACGTGCAGTACGTGCGCAGGGAGCCCGGTGACTCCTGCACGTCTCTGTCTGTTTTTCCCAACTTTTTTCCAACAAATTTGGAAGGAGTGGTTTCTTCTGAAATTTTTCACGGCGATTTGCCGAGTTGTCGTTATTGCGGGTTCGGTTGTTTAAATTGAATATCGAATTAATGATTTAAAAAAAAACAAACAGCATATGATTGAGTTAAGGTTTGGTTGGGGGCCAGGGGCCTGGTGGGGGGTGCTTGGCCTTTGAGTCATCAAAGATCCCAAAATGTTACCAGGCAGGTTACAGAGCTGCGGACGTGCGCTCCAGCCTCATTGGTGAAAAAAGCTAGTGGGCGTGGCGTTGGGAGAGGGGTATATAAGTCTTTGTCCCATTGTTACAGTGCGTACCAGCTGGTCTGGCTGAGGGGGTGGAGGGGTCTCCCTGTTGCACTTCTTTCTTTTTCTACTTTTTTTTTTTTTTTTTTAAACAAATTGATTTGTGAAGATGTCCTTTTCTTGCGATCATTCCCTGGATGGCAGCTTTCCCCCCTCTCCAGCGGAGAACAGGGGGTCAAAGCGTCTGTCCTGGGGCAGCCTGCTGCAGAGGCTGACTGAGCTGAAGGGGGTCAACCACAGGGCCACAGCAGAGCACTGCTGCAGGAGTGAGTGTGGTGAGTGTTGATGGCTATAAGCCCTTTTGTCCCAAGTCTGTTTTTAATGCAAATAGTGACTTGGAGGTGTTTTGGGTTCTTTTGTTCTTTATTTGCTCATGAATAAAGCTTGACAAAGTACAAAGAGGTGAAGGGGTGGGGGGGCGCTGATGGTTTATCGATGATTGTGCCTGTTTTAATGAGGAGAACATGAAATAAGAGTTGAGGCTGGGTACTGGTCCGCGAGACAAGACTAACCCGTATCCTTTGTTTCAGGATCCCTGGCAGGAATGTCATTACCGGAGTCTGAATGCAATTCCTTTTGCGATCCCCTGGAGGAGACCCTTGCTACAGAAGTTGGAGCAACCGTTACACATTGTCTCAACAACGCTCATCACGTCCTTGGCTGCTCCAAGCTCATCATACCTGACTGTCTACTGCACAGCATCAGCCAGGAGCTGCTGCACTTGGCTGTCTGTGAGCCCTGTGGCCTCAGGGGAGCACTGGTTGATGTATGTGTGGACAGGGGGGATCAGGGCTCCCTGTGCACTGTAGACCAAATAGCGGTGGATGCCACCTTGGTCCCGACCTTCCACGTGACCCTCGTGCTGAGGCTGGAGACCAGCGGATTATGGCCTAAGGTTCAGAAGCTCTTCAAGGGGGGCAGGTCCCCACAGACAACTGTGGCGTCTCCAAGGCATTGCAACACTCTAAGGCTGAGTACGAGCTTCAGGGCCATCAAAAGAAAACTGTATTGTTCAGGGGATCTGCTGATTGAAGAGTGTTGTTGACCAGACACACCATTACCCCAGAAACTGAACTGGATTCATGGGGACCATGAAACAAAGCAGCATTGAATGTCAAATGGCACCAACAAGATGTGGCTGGGATTACTTGTGCAACTGTGAAGACTCATGTTTGAAAATGGGTCATTGGTTTTCCTGTGAATGTTAAGTCACAGCCTGAAGGGAATGGCTTCCGTATTTGATAGTCAAATATTGTCACCTGGAATTTGTGTTCTGTTGTTTTGTATCTTTGACTTGGTAAACAAAAAAGGAAATAAATTATTTTTTATTATAGTTGGTCACAACTTTCTTCTAGCTTTGTCCTAGATCCATGGTAAAACTCTACAGGGTGTAGTACTACAATGACACATACTGCACACATTACTGTACACAGTAATTGGTTAACAAATAACACAAACAAATAATTTAAGTCAATTCAACAATTTCACTGCAATATTTTTTAGGTAGCAGCTCTTCTAAAACCTTTATCCTACTGCTTCAGGAAGAACAGTATACTTGAACAGATCAGTAAAAATACCTGTATTTATTATGCAAGATGTTTGCTTTAAGCATGATAAATTTTGTAACTAAGTGTGAACAATATATTTATTAACATCCTGGAGTGTTATTGCAACATTAACATTAACTTGAGAGCACATGAGAGAAAGAGAGTACCTAAATGCTACACAAGAAAAAAATAAAAATACACTCATCAATCATTGGACAAATTTATTTAAAAGAAACTTTTGTACAATTTTAGCATATTAATTTAATAAATATTGTTTACTTTTACTTGTGCAATGATTTTAAATACTTATGATCAAACTGACTACAAGCGAATCCACATTACATTGTAGTATATGATATTAACTTCAATAAACCCTGCACTGTTAAAAGTAAAATGAATATTTACATTGGTGAGAACTATAAAAATTACACACTTCCCCTGTGAGTGGCTCAGACGTCTGTCTATGAGAAGGCCATGAGGGTTCTCAAAAAAACAAAAAGACAGGGACAGAGAAAGCTAAACTTAGCAGCTTTGTTACCGTTCAAAAATGCTCTTTCCACTGCGAAGCCATGTGGCCTCTCACTATCCTGAAGACACTGAAGTAAGAAATTGTCAGCAGTCAAAGCTTCTCACAGTTCTACAGGAAGTCAATCTACACCAAGTTGCAGAGAGGTTCCCTGATGAGGTCTGTTGCCCAGTGCACATAAGGCATTTTTATCTCTCTTAGTTTTGCCAGAAAAATATACTCCACGCCCACTCATTTCTTCTACTGCGATTCAAGTACTGAGCAACCTGTGGAAAACAAAAGAAGACAATAATGATTATGCCGCAATCACTTCCAATGGGGTAAACTTTTACTCGATTTCTACATACGCGCACGGTTGAGAAATTCTATACAAACAGTGACTATTCTATCATTATTATTATCACTTGTGCAATACTCAGTATCAGTGAAGCAGCTACAAGGAACTGATCAAACTGATCACAATTTTGCATGTTTTAGACACTATAATACTACAATCAAAAGGGTTGCAGAGCCTTATAAGTGTTGGATCTTTGCATGAAAGTTTAACATCCAATTTACACAAAATTGCTTGACTTGCTCACAAAGAAAACCCATCACAATGAGACATTAGTTGACTGCATTGATGCACATTAATTGGTCAAAGGTCCGGCGTCACATGGTATTTTACTTGGGAGTGGGGCCTGTTTTAAACCTGTTCTTGTTGGTGCAGTCAAATACTTATGCACAGCTGACGCTTGAACATCAGGTGTCAGTCGATAGCACAGTTAGCCATTAAGCCACAACTACAGATGTGGCTTAATGGATTTAAAATAATTGGCAACAACAATCTAGAGGATTGGCAATTAGAGTCTCAGTGGCAATCAGTTACTCTTATGTTTATGCAACTTACCTATGTTATGTGCAAGTGTTTTTTCTAGCCATCCAAAATAACCTGTATCTCTGATAGTCTGGAACAGCTGGGCGTGCCCATTCTCTGTGCCTTTTGGTACAACTCAGAATCCCCAAAGTAACGAGCACGATACAGTAAGCCTTCCTCTGAAAATAAAGATGAGAGCAAGTCAGTACACTGGGCAATAGTGAACTACAATATAAACAACAAATCATATGATTCTAATTTAGCCCTTAGGAAGCTGTTGTAATGAACTCCAAGAGAGTGCATCTTAACAATGAGCAAAGTGCACACCACAGAAACAAGAATAGGCTGCATCCCAGGTTAAATATTATGCAGCTGCAGTACCTGAAGCTTAACACTTATTGACTAACTGGAGTAAACAGTCAATAGAAAATAATAGCTGATTTATTGTTTCATTTTACACCCTTAAAATGTCAAAGTAGGAAAAAAAGCTACAGAAAATATCCATATAGCTATTGATAGTTAATTGTAAATGAAGGATCTCATGTGTAAACTTACTCTGCTCCCGCTCCTTCCAACAGTTGTTTCTGAGGTTGTGGATGTAGTCTTGTTCTACATTCTTCTCAACATTCTTTAGGTTATTCCCTGAATATTCCTTACTAAAATGTTCTCCCACATAGAAAGGCACTTGCAGGTTGGATGTATGCCTTTTGTGAATATGTCCAGCTGACCTAATGCATAAAAAAATATGCATGACGGTGAGATACATGTCAAGACTTTTTTTTTTAAACACAATGTTGAAAAGTGTTTAAGCCTGCTTACGGTCGGTAGCTAAGGCTGTATGGAGACTGGGTTGCAAACATCTGGCTGAGAGCAGATACAATAATGAGGATTAAGAGGGGCATCAGCTGGACAAAGCGAGCCAGACCTCCCTGTCCAGAGAGAAATTAAGTTAATTACAGACTGTGCACTAGCTGGTATAAAACTGCAAAAGGTATAGCAGAAGCTATTTAAGACAGGACTTACATCTCTTTGTTGTTGTTCTCGTCTTTCTTGTCTGTTATAATGTGCAAAGTGCGTTCTTCCATTTCTGTAAACATGTACGTTACCTATAATACAAATTTAAGTGGAAGATTAAAAAGGGATAATGTGGCATCTGGAAGTCCAGTGACATCAAGGGGTGAAAAAAATTCTCGTATTGTCAAAGAGAGGCCTATCTCAGACCTGGTATTAATATCATTACTGGCAGCACCTGTAGCAGCAATGTTTGTTCAACCCAGTTTTATTTATCCAATCTTCATGTTCATCAATTACCACTACCATTGTACAACCTTCCTAGCATTAAGTGAAACGAATTAAGGAAAGTGTCACACATTAAATAATTATTATACGACTTGGCAAATATGGTTGCTACAGCCCCTAACCTCTGACTTACTTGCTGGGAAGCCTCCACCAAAGAACATGTTGAAAAGGTCCTCAGGTGAAATGTCTGCTTCAAAATCACGGTGGTTTCTGTGGCTGCTTGGGTGTGATCGCTCCTCTCCATACTGGTCATACTGCCTTCGTTTCTCAGCATTACTCAGAATGGCATAGGCATTACCAATTGCTGACACACAAAAAATAATACTGATAATCTGCACCGTAAACTAAGATTTACAAGTTCTATGTAGAACAGCAGTGGAGAGTACGTTAGATTTACCTGTAAATGCCTCCGTGGCTCCGGGTGCATAATTTTTATCTGGGTGAAATTTCAGAGCCAGCTTTCTGTAAGCCTTTTTCAGGTCCTCCTGAGAGCACGTCTTTTCTACACCCAGAATTTGGTAATAATCTTTACAGCTGTTAATTCTGCAGTGCAAAGAAACATCAGACATGGTTAGCGGACAGAGGGGGGTGGGACAACAAAAACACAGGAAACATGACAATACAAATACACATCTCAGTGAGCTGGAAATAATGATGCATACAGATGCAGTATGAAACAATTCTACAAGTGTACAGTATTTCTGGTTCTCGATCGGTCGTATGTGTACTGACTTTTTGACAGCTTCCTGCTGCTCTGCAGTGAAGGATTTGGCCGATTGTGTGCCCCCCTGAGCGGACATATCTGCCTCATCTCCGTGATTTCGATGTCTCATGGTGGGCCTACCTCCGTTCACAGGATCCCCATTCTCTTCTGGAGGCTTTGTCTTCTGAGCTATCGACTCCAATAAGTCTGTAAAGAAAGTGCAGCCATATTACTCTGAGGTGACAACCGTGTTTACCAGTCTGTTAAATCTCTAGCACAGTGGGCCATACGATTAGCAACTGCAGCTACTAGCAAAGACGTTAAGCACATAAACATTAATTGTCAATACACAGAAAACAAATTTTACCCAATACACAAACACACATGTATATATGTGTGCGTGTGTGTATATAAATATATATACATATATGTGTGAGAAAATGTGACTGGGAAAGACTACAAATACCAGAGTCCACCTGGGGGCAGATGGCGTGACGCTAATGCGGCTAGGCTAACGTTAGCTGATTCGGTTTCACAGCGATGGCCTATCGTTTAACACAAAACCAGACACAGGCGTTTACTCGGCGTACTTTTTGCTCGATCAGTCGGAAACAGACGCTGGGCCTTCTCCAGAAACCTCCTGGCTCTGTCTGGCTGCTCGCTGCTAATCGCATTTAGGGCTATGTTGATACACCGCTCTGCTTCGTCCTTGTTTGAGTCCATCGCGACACAGCGGAAATATTTACTTGCTACAGGACGCGAGAAGATGACGTAAGGAAGTGTTGCATCGGAAATACCTTTAGCTAATCTTCCTCACTGACACTGAAAAACAAAGCCCTCTTAAAGGCATTTAAAGTGAAATGGCTTTAGCAGCTTCACGCAGTAAGTCAGTCCCTGTTATCAATCTTAAAAGTTGGTGGTCCTTTAGGAATACCTGTGTGTTGCATTCATCTAACGACACGAGTTTAGCTAATCATAGTAAAACAGCATCTAAGGAACAGAGGAAGAAACGTCAGAGGAAACCTCTCTGGACCAATGAACTGCCGTGGGGGGAAAGACTGGCCGATGTGGTGACGCCTCTGTGGAGGCTGAGCTATGATGAACAACTTGAGCTCAAGCAAAAGCATCAGGAGCGGATACTGTCAGAGCTCTGTGGGCATCTCTCAGGTGACCACCGCTCACAAGCTTCATCACCTGTGAGAGGTCAACTCAGCTTCCCTGTCCTGCCCATTCTGCCTTCACCGGTCAGGGACGGCTACCGCAACAAGTCTACGTTTTTTGTTAACCGAGGAGTGGATGGAAATCCAAAGACAGTTGGATTCTATGTGGGCACGGGCAAACAGGGAAACATTGTCTGTGTCAATGGAGACCACCTCCTCAACATGCCAGAGAAGCACAAATTGGTAGCGAGATGCTACCAGGACTTCATGCGCCTGTCTTCCGTAGAGCCGTGCCTGCTGTTCCACACCGGGGGTCACTGGAGAGAGGTCACAGTGAGGACCAACACAGACGGCCACACCATGGCTATAGTTTACTTTCACCCCCAGACACTAACCCCAGACGAGGTGGCAGTCCATAAGGCTGACCTGGTGGATTACTTCACCAGTGGTCCTGGATCGGTGTGTCAGCTGGACTCACTGTTCTTCCAGGAGAGCAAAATGAGCCGATGCACTCACGAGGAGTCCCCCTACCAACTCCTATACGGTCAGCCACACATATACGAAGAGGTAATGCTCTTTGTATATGTTTGGAGCAAATCCAATTAAGAGGTGCCGTTTTTTTTAAGGTGGTGTTTGGTGGAGGGATGTATTCTCTAGGCACTTAGCTTGTTTATATACCTGTGTTGTTTTGTCATTCACAGGTGCTGGGCTTCAAGTTCCGCATCTCTGCCAATGCTTTCTTCCAGGTGAACCAGGCTGCTGCTGAGGTGCTCTTCGGCACAGTGAGAGACTTGTGTATCCCAAACACTGAGAGAGGTGCTGGTGGAACTAAAGTTGGCAGTACTCTTCTCGATGTATGTTGTGGGACTGGTGCTATTGGCATTACCACGTCCTCTCGTGTGGACAGAATCATTGGTATAGAGCTTGTGGAACAGGCAGTGGAAGATGCACGGCACAATGCAGCTAACAACAATGTACAGAACTGTGAGTTTATCCCTGGAAAGGCAGAGGCGGTGCTTCCTGGACTCATGTCTCAGTTGAGCTCCAGAGAGGGAGGTATCGCTGCTGTGGTTAACCCTGCCCGCAGTGGCCTGCACCACAGAGTGGTTCGAGCTTTACGGAACCAAACATCCATCCGCCGGCTGGTCTATGTTTCCTGTAAACCAGAAGGAGAAGCTATGAGGAACTTCAGGGAGCTTTGTTGTGCACCGGACCCACAGAAAAAACTCACAGGAGACGCTTTTTCTCCAACTGTGGCTGTGCCTGTGGACATGTTCCCACATACTTCTCACTGTGAAGTGGTGCTGGTTTTTGAGAGATAGAAAATGATTTCCGTTTAAAAATTAACCCTATAAAAATGCTGGTTGTATTTACTAGTAAACTGGGTAAAGTAATGATTTACACATGGTCATTAAACCCAGACAATGTCTGATTATTTTGATTATCCATTTATCTGACAATTAATTTTGCCAGTAAAGTCTGTTACACAGCCTATCCAAGACTAGCACATTAGCTGCATTTACATTATGTTTGATGCTCATGTAACTGTGCACAGCCCGTTATTCTGCGTCTTTGACCGCGCCTGCAGTAGCAGTATTTGTGCAGTAGGTGGTATCATAACCGTCTGTTTGGCTCCATCCACCCTAACAAAAAATGGTCTAAAACAGCTGTTGCACAACCTCGTGTAAGTTCATCCCATTCATACCAGTTCACTAAAGGTCATAACACAGTGTGTCTACAGTATGAACAGATGACGCCCCCCCATCCCCCACCCCCATTGGTCACCCTCGTTTATGTGAGGTCATAAATTGTATCATAGCTTGGGGATCTGATGTTTCCCTTATCTCCAGAGTGAAGTAATGGGATGATTGTGTCTAAATCATCCAGGCTGTGCCAGGGTGGGCAGGGAAATGAACTTTTGTACCCCCACAACATCTCATCTCCTGACTGCTGCGTTTCATATATGAGCAGACTAATATTTGAGTCCTCTTAGTGTCTGTTCTGGAAACCTTTTCCACATTTTAACCTTTGAAGAACATATTTTGTTAACATAGCATTGATGTGGGATCATGTGCATAATACGATAACGCTTAAACTTACGGTTGAATGTAACATATAACTGAGTAACCACATCACGGCTGTAACGTGTCACACAAAGTCCAAAACATGCATTTGGTCATAATAAAGATGATACATGATAAGTGATAAATGATAAATGATAAATGATAAATGAAAATGCATGCTGACCATGTCATTCCAGCATTGCATCATGGTGTCTGCAACCTCGTGCATTATTTTATTGCATAAAAAAGTTCAACGGACACGGGTACCAGACATGTATTTCTCACGTGATACGACTGTCTGATAATGAGAAAAAAAAATGAGGGCGGTAAACATCAGTCCAGCAAAGAGCCAATGGAAACTCAGCTGATATCGTCAGCTTCTCCGCTGTTCTGCTTTAAAACGAGCGCGGAACAGGGAGAGCTTCTGTCCGCAGCGCATCATCTCTGTCTCACAGCGGCTCCGTTACCTGCGTCACCTGGGAGGACACTCACCTGGAGAGCAGGGTGAGTACAGACCCCGCCAGCACCAGCAGCCACTGACATCAGCAGCGGCTCAGTGGCCATTTAAAGAACTGTATACATGTATGTACGCGTGTACAGATACAAATGCGTGTGTGTTCATTTTTGGTAAACTGTGCACTGACAGACATTTCATATAAAATACACGTATGTATCCATGCGTATGAACCCGTCACGTGACACTGTAGCACACCTGGCAGATCTGAAAATATTGTGCATCCCATAATGCTCATGAAACTGGCAGTTTCTGGGAGCACAACAGAAAAAACAGACGAACACTTTTAATTGTACTATTTGTAATATATGAGTCCACCCACTGTGTCGTAGGACTCTTGCGTCAATCAGAATCCATTTGGATTCGTCTGTGAAGGGACGTGATTGTGTAACACTGACAGTAAAATATGTTTGCTTGCTATTTTTTTGTTTGTTTTGTTTTTTTCCGTAAAGCAGGGGCGGGTTACATAGCATCACGCCACCCTTACAGGCTGCGCGCGCTCGGCCGCTGCGTGGATGAGGGCGCTGCAGCTGCGGAGCTGAACCGCGAGGCGCTGCGTGTACACATCCATGCAGCGACACTAGCTCCCTCCCTGTCCGCTCCCGCTCCACACCGTGCGCACTTAACCGCCCCCCCCCCTCTCTCTCTCCCGCACTGCCGTTACAGAAATCCAAGATGACCGAAACGGAAACCAGGAATCAGCGCGCCGACAAGCAGCAGAATGGCGACGCCATGGCATACGCATCGACCGTGGAGGACGTGTTTGACGACACCTACAAGGAGAAAGAGGGTCCCAAACCGCCGCGGAGTCTGGTGTGGAGAAACATCATCCTGATGTCGCTGCTGCACACCGGCGCACTGTACGGACTCGTCCTCCTCCCGCGCGCGTCGGGCCCCACGCTGGCATGGAGTGAGTATGTGGTGTAACGACAGCCGCTGGCTGCCGGGCTTCCTGCTCCCTGCTCCTGTGGGTTTGTCTGCGTGTTGCGGCCCACAGCCTGAGAACAGAATGTGCTGATGTTGTTGTGTGTTGACACCGCCGGAGGGGTCACGGCGGTGGGAGTAATGGAGTCGTGCAGAATGAGTCACTCTGGCCTGGTGGTTTTTGTGTCACACGTCCATGTTAGGCAAACTCCAGATCAGGCTGATCCAGCTGGTCCGAGTGGGCTGCATATTCACATCTGTATATTTATATTTATGTTTATGTTTATATTTATAGAGAAGGCATGACTCAAGGTCCTGAACAGCCTCAGCGTTGTATCCTCTTTAGCATTGCATAACATCCCCGTCCATTATTACACTGGGGAAGACAAAGCACAATGTCTTCCCCAGTGTAACATTCCCCAGTCACAACATCCCATTGTGAGCTGGGTGGCACCACAACAGAATGCTCTCTGCCGGTCAAACCCCCCACCCCTTCTCGAACCCAGGGCCGTCTGGTCTGGGCTTTGCACAGACAACCCATTCAGCAGACCTGCACGCTGTGCATCAGTGATAACCTTTTTTTTGGTCCTTAGTGTGATGGGAAAAAAAAAAACAACACCATGGTGTCCTGGTGACTCTGCTCTCAGGGGTGTGACACTAATCTCAGTGTGGTGGTGGTGACGGTTTCTGTCCTTTCCACCTCTCTTCCCTCCAGTGGTGGTGTGCTACCTCATCAGTGCTCTGGGTGTGACTGCAGGCGCACACAGACTGTGGAGCCACAGGGCCTATAAGGCTTCATTCCCCCTGAGAGTCTTCCTCGCTCTCGCCAACTCGATGGCCTTTCAGGTAAAGCAGCTACAATATGATAATTTCACCCCCACCCCCTGTTTTACTCTTTCAGCGCTACACAATATTCAGTATGCATACACTCCGAATTAAAGTATCAGGTTATGGGTTTCAGTAAAATCATGATTACCTGCAGCTTCAGTGTGTGTCTGTAATGTCTGTGTGAGCAGAATGACATATTTGAGTGGGCGAGGGACCACCGAGTCCACCACAAGTACTCCGAGACCGATGCAGACCCCCACAACGCCGTGCGAGGCTTCTTCTTCTCCCACATCGGTTGGCTGCTGGTCCGCAAACACCCGGATGTCATTGAGAAGGGACGGAAGCTGGAGCTGTCGGACCTGAAGGCAGATGCAGTGGTTATGTTTCAGAGACGGTGAGAAAAGACATGCCGGAGAGAAATGTTACAGGCCTGTGTCCACATGCTGATTCAGAGAGTCTGCTGTGTTATCATTCAGTTATCAGAGTTATCTCGTCTTGCGTGTCAGCAGTTTTGTGTTCGTATAGGCTGTATGGTTTTGGAGAGAAGCAAAATGCCACCTGGATTAAAGGAGGCGTTCTTATTAAACTCATCTGTGGACATTCACACTATCTATGTTATGGCAAAACACTCAGGCTCCTTTTAAATATCTTAGCGTCAAAACTATGTGGTATTTTAGGTTCTGTTATGGTTGAATAATAAAAAAATCGCACAATGTCGCACGTTGACATATTTTCAAAATGTGATTTACGAGTATCGCACAACCTCTTAATGTATTTGCAGGGTTTAAATTATCTTATAAAATCACTTCCCCCTCAGTCTGTATAGGATGTGGTTGTAAGATAACACTGACGGATCTACTGATAAGGAATATTTCAGGGACACGATTACGGCATGCTGTGTCCACTCACTGGGCGTTTGTCAACCTTTCTACTCTCTGGAATCCCTCCCAGTTTTTCATTTGTGCTCACAGGGAAATGGGATTAAAAAAAGAGCGACCCAGTCAGAAAGCTCTGCTGTGCACCGATGTGCATGAACGTGTCAACCTGTTGATAATTGCTGCATGTTTTTGCATGAGATGCATTATTAAATTTGTTTTGTGGGTTTATAGAGTGAGACAAAAAAAAGAAGAAATGCTATTTTAGTCTAAAGAGTCACTTTGCATCATTGAAAAATCAGTGTTCTCTGATGAGGTCTCAGATTGACCTAAATGAGGATGAATTATTGTTCTTTCATTGCAGGCATTACAAGCTGTCTGTTGTCACCCTGTGCTTCCTCGTGCCCACGCTGGTGCCCTGGTACTTCTGGGGGGAATCCTTGCTTGTTGGATACTTCGTCCCTGGGGTCCTGAGATACGCCTTAGTGCTCAACGCCACTTGGCTGGTCAACAGTGCTGCACATATGTGGGGCAACAGGCCCTATGACAAGAACATTAACCCGAGGGAAAACCCATTTGTCGCGCTCAGTGCTATGGGTAAGTAACAGGAGGTTGACTGCTCACTGTTATTTGTATAACAGTTGTGTGCTTAAGCTGTTGCGTGTTTATGTGTATTTCAGCGAAGCAACGTTCCACTTAAAAAAACAAACAAACAAATCTCTCGATAACCCTAAGACCTAGCAACACAAAAATAACCTATTAGTTTGTTTACCACTGGGTAACGCATATGCGAATCAGAAATGTTAGCATATGTTGTATTGCCTGTTTAAGTTTTCATATAGCACTGTTTCAATACATTTTCTGTATTCCGTGCGTTTGCTCATTGCTTGTGCTGTTGATTCAGGCATAACAAAAAATAGATGAGAGAAAATCCTCATTACGTTCATCTTTTCCGTTTCCGTGACAACCACACAGCATGATGATGATTACAGGGTCTCACTTTGCAAATCTGAACTCATAATTGGAATTAACATCATCATAATGAGTGTTACTGTACCCTGCAAACTTGCTGACATGAGCAAAACTCTCTCTTTTTTTTAAATTCTTGTTTTCCAGGGGAAGGCTTCCACAACTACCATCACACATTCCCCTTTGACTACTCCACCAGTGAGTTTGGGTGCAAGCTCAACCTCACCACTGCCTTTATTGACCTCATGTGCTTCCTGGGTTTGGCCAGGGACTGCAAGAAGGTGTCCAAGGAAATGATCATTGCACGGATTCAGCGAACGGGCGAGAAAAGTGGCTGAGTCACATTACCTTTCTGACTCTCTTGTCATGATATCAACATGTCAAACCAAGACCGAACGTAGCAACAGGTAACGCAGCATTTCAGTGGTCGGGTGGTGATTATGCTTGTTCATACTTGTTCATTCATGCTTCTGATTTTTAAGTTAAACCTCTTCCTGAGATTAATACAGGCTTCAAAGAGCCATCGGCCTTTCCACAAATTGTGTGGGTCTCCCATATTTTGAAGTGCACTCACTGACTATTAGCCACAGCCAGTGACTTGGTGACACATGCAAGCACAGCTTTTTCACTATAATATCAAACAGGCACAAAGAGAATGAAGAAGGCTTACCGCAGTAGGACAGATAGCCACACAGGTCAGTGTGAGCGATGTGCAAAAAAACGAAAAATACAGAATAATTGACTGTATCTCTATTTATTAATGTCCTATTTATTAACAGTCTTTGGCACTTTGAAAGCTTTATTGAAACGGATCATCGTGTGGTGCGTCTACACACCACAAGTAAGACTGAGCGCCTCTCACTGTAACGTTTGTCAGTCGTGCTTTGTTCCATTCCACAGGTAGTGGAGTTTAACTTGGGTTGTTGTTGTTTGCTTTTGGTAAGCCTGTAGTCTTACTAAACAGAAGCTGCTGTGTTCAAGGTCCCATTTATTGTAACCCCGGCTGAATACAGCCATGCGTTTACACCCACAGTCTGTCTGCAACTAGGGGCACTTGCTAATGAGGACTGATGAGAAGCTCTGTGGTGCAATGCCATGACTACCTGAGAGGTGAAGTTGCCTTCGACTTCATCATTAATCATTTATTTAGACGACGCTGAACTTAAACGTAGAACCTGATTTCTGACTCATAATGTAGAAAGAGTGGGGGGGGAAAAAGAATTTGCATATTTTTTGTATTGTTTTTAAATACATCCAGTTATAAAGATTCCCTCTCTCTCTCTCAGATAAAGCTAAAAAAAGCATGAGTAAGAGATGAATTTACCTTTTGTGTCTGTAATATTATTGAAGCATATGCCAGGACTCTTGCCCAGATGCCTTATGAGGGTTGCACATCTGTTTAAAAACAAAACTAAAAGTGAAAGTTATGGAAATAAATTAGCATATTATCCCTGTCTCCTCGTTGGCTGTCTGGTATCTGTTTTTTGAGGAAAAATCTTGTTTGTTATTAAATGGAGGGGCCACTCAACACAGTCATGCTTTGTAACTGTGGTTTAAATCTTCTGTAACCAAACAAACACTTCTTCTAAAACAAGATCCAAACTTACTATATCATTAAAGATAAAGATACTGTAAGAATATTTGTCATTTCCTCTTTTACAGAGCGACATTTTTTTACAGTGTTAAACGTCTTGAATTATAAATGCCTTAAAATGGCACAGTTTTGCAAGGAATGTTTTTGCTCGCAGTATGAATCATGACAGAACCAAATTTTCTACTTGTGACAAAGTATGTTTTGATGGTTTTGTTGAAATTCTGTAATACTCCTACACTGAATAAAAAAAAATACTATATCATTTCTGATTTGATTTATGTGTGGCTCAGTGATGCTGTTGTTCTCTGCTGATAATAACATGAACTATTATTGAAGCACAATATACAAAAAGGAACCGTTCAAAAGTATAAATGTGCTTCTCAAATAAATTAGTTATAGAAATTTGACTAAACGAGTCATTTGCAAACCGAATCACATATAACAGCACACACAACAAACACCTGTTGACAAACTAAGCCTCGTGACATATTCAAAGGGATTTAAGTGATAGTTAATGTCTGTTTGCATTGTAGCGATGTCTCATGACTCATGAAGGTTTCGATCCTCTGCATCTCCCTCTCCATCATGCACACGTTGTGCTCGTTAAGTCAGAGTCTGCTCGCCACATGCCTCTGCTGATTGGGATCTACGGCTGTTGTTCATGGTGTACCTACATCGAACAATGTTTTAAGGCTGTTGCACTTGTGACACCGGCATACTGTACATACTTTAAATATCCTCACATATTGTTTGAGCATTCCTCGGGGACTCCTGCAAGACAGATTTATATAGATACCAGCACAGTGTGCAACATTTGTATTTTCACGTGTCCACTTCTTCAAACAGGCTCTTTATCTCTGTGGTCATGGTGGTGTGCTGTGGTGGGAGCAGTGTTTTCCCACTGTCACCATGCACCAGGACTATTGATTGAAAAAAAATGTGATTGACTACCTTAATCAGAGGTAGTCAACCACAAACCAAACATGCATTCGAGGTTTTAGTTATTGCTATCAACACATCTTTTACGCACTTGAAAGATTTCTGCTCTTGCACGCCCCCTGTTGGAGGATTACTCAGGTCAACACAGTGCAATCCCCTTTTGTTCTGTTGGAAAGCAGTCATTGTGTTGACTTGACTGTTGCATTGGGTGGTTTTTGGCAGTAAACCTCTGTCTGAGTCACAGTCTGAGTCCAGCCCAGAGTCATCCCACTGGTGCTGATCTGATCTGTTACCCCCATGCTGACATCAGCCCCCTGTCCATTGGCTGCTGGCTGTCAGGCCATCCGCTCCACAGTGTGCAACAGCTCGGCCTTGTCACGCTGCCAGTTTGATCCTGGACACAAAATAATGGTTTGTGTAACTGATAAGCATAAATATTTTTAACTCCTGTCATATTCAGTCAGGGACATTTTTCACAATCACCTGAATTTCTCCCATCTTTCTTGTCAATCCTCTCTAAATCCTAATCCAAAAACATCCCTCAGACCCCGATCCCCCCCCTGCCGCCAACTCCAAATCACCTTTCCTCTAATCCTAATTTGCACACAGGGAGTTCACTAAAGGCTTGTGCCAAAGGAAAGGGACCTAAGGGTCAGACAGGGTTACTGGGAAACAAGTCTTCATCCAGTGTGAGGTAAGGACCGTCTGGATTAGTGATGCAAATGTCCCATATCTGATCAATGGCCAGGCCTTCACTCCGTCCCAATCCCCCTCCTATTTCCCGCTGACGGGGGATTTTCTGTTTCTTTAAAAAAAAATCTTCAAACGCACCTTAGCAATGAAGTCGTTTAAACGAATTTTGGATCAATGAAATTCTGCCGGGTAATTAGAAAACCCAGAACAGTAGAGTTATGTAATTATAAAGCAAAACAAAACAAAACAAAA
>JAFBJQ010002954.1:23503-171647 GCA_016785345.1 Trinectes maculatus
AGCGTGTCACCGCCTGGTGTCCTCCGTCTGAGCGTTCCAGGTTCCAGGGCGATAAACACTGATTCAATCACACTGTGGTTGAGCCGTGAATGGATGACTTCCTCAGGAACGGACACCGAGGGCCTGGTTTCTCTGCTGCCGCTTATCGAACTATTAGTTCGTCACCCAGATGACTATCCGCCACTAATCCCCGGCGCTCATCTGCGCTGCAGATATCCTAAATAAACAAATTTCTCTGACCAAAAAAAAAAAAAAACCTGAAGGGATCAGTGTTACACTTTTCCTATAGGATTAACCAGATCTTCCTCTGCTCCTCAATGGAGGCAGGGAGCCCACAGTTGGCCGGCCCTGAAGGCCCAGGGTGCCCTTTTGATCATTTCACTCTCCCCTCGGTGCGATACTCCTGATTGGCCGAGGGGGTAAGAAGAGGGAAAATCTTTAATTAAGCAGATAATCTCTTGTTGGGACGAGAGCAGCTCCGTTTCAGAGCCCCCTCCTTGAAGCTGGAAGCTCTGGTGAAGTTTGAGGTGCTGGAGCTCAGTTTCCTCTCCATCGTCAGAGTGTGTGCAGGCTTTGGACGGGCTCCCAGAGACCGTCACCCACCCCTCACCTGTCAGCATGTTCATGCATTTGGAGGTTTTCTATTACATCTTCATTCTCCTGGCTCACATGAGGTCTTCCTGCTGCTGGTAAGTTTGATTCATATTTCTTTATTTCTTCTTTTTTTAAACTTTATTTTTCATTTACATTTGCTTAAAAGGGGTTAAAAAAATGGTTCATTAATTAACAACACTAGTTTCAACAATTAATCTCTTATAAAAGTTCACAAGTTGTAACAAACTGTTTTTATTAATGGTAACTAACTAAATTACTTGTGTTTTATAAATGAGCAGGACCCATTGGTAAGAACTGATCTGTGGTTGGCTGTGAGTTAAAACTTACTTTGACTGCAAACTTGTTCGCTGCAGATGATTTGGACCAAAGTCGATTTGATACGCACCAATCAGCACCTACAGCAGCAGATATTAATAATCATTTTTAAGAGCAGAATTGATTGTTTATTAGAATATTGGAAACATGTGAACATGGATTAACGTGGCTTTATTACCCAGTAGCACAAACACAGGTCAATGGGCGACATTGCAAACCAGAATTTAAATGAACCCTGTCCTTATAACACATTTATTTCCCATATTGTGGTTTTCTTTTTGTTACCAGTTAAGTAATATTGTTCACTGAGGTTTTGATGCCCGCGCCGGTGTCACGGTTTAATGTGTTACAAAGCGCACTAATGAGAGATGTTAAGCGGAGGAATTTGTGAAGGACACTGAGCTTCACCGAGTGAATAAGCTGTCTTCTTTTCCAGGTCAGTGAATAATTTCCTGATGACTGGACCCAAGGTAAGCCAACTCTCTTTTGATCTCTGTAGCCAGTCTTTTTTCTCCTCCAGAGACGAGAGAGGGAGAGAAAACATGGCTTATGTGTTGTTTTGTCAGTGCGGCCGTGTGATTCTTTGTGATGTCGAACTCAAGTGATGTGCATTCTCTGGTACATGTCACATGCAACAATGGTGCTGATGCTATATCAGCGACGTTCTTGGCCCTTTGTGACTTTCCTTTTCCCTCGGTATACACTTGACCTTACTCTGTGAAGCCCTGTGTATCCGTGGGATGAATGTGTTAAGAGGCGAGGGCCGGTCGTGGCTGTAGTGGGTGGTCATCATTAGTGAGCAAGATCCCTGTGAACGAGGTGGTACTCCATCTCCCCAAAGGCCACTTGAGACATATTAGTTATATTATCGTTCGCACAGTCTGGACGAGCAGCAGAGCAGCAGGCGAGGACAGAGGCAGCGCTGGTTCAGAGGAGCTCGGCAGAATCGTCTTTGAATTCCCTCCAGTGTAAAACAGCGTTATGATGTTAGCGATGTCAGTTTTTATCCGAAACAGTGACAATCACCAAATCAATGAGGCCTAGTTCGTATAATTTATCTTTATTCTTTATACACAGCATCTGCTGTATCTATGACAACTGAGCATTTAGTTCTGCATCAGGAGCCTTCATCTCCTGAGGTGCATCTACCAGCTTTTCTTCTCCTGTCGTCTAAACCATGCCTGCTGTGCCTGTGTTGCTGCAGGCGTACCTGATCTACTCCAGCAGCGTGGCAGCAGGAGCTCAGAGTGGCATAGAGGAGTGCAAGTACCAGTTTGCGTGGGACCGCTGGAACTGCCCCGAGAGAGCTCTGCAGCTGTCCACACACAGCAGCCTGCGCAGCGGTAGGTGCAGACTCCTCTGAGATCCAGCCAGGCTTCTCCACACTGCAGCTATAGACTGAGAAACAAACACTGGTTCTTGATCAGACTTATGGTTGCTGGGTCTCTGCAGGATGTAACTGGGAGATTTTGTTTGTTGCAAGCTCGTCGTTATGTCTTAGAGGGCAGGGATTTAGTTTCCCTTGCTGCTAGTGTTAAAAATATGTGCGGTTGTTAATTTGTCTCTCTGTTTGCAGCAAATCGGGAGACAGCGTTCGTGCACGCCATCAGCTCAGCTGGAGTCATGTACACTCTAACCAGGAACTGCAGCCTGGGAGACTTTGACAACTGTGGCTGTGACGACAGCAGGAACGGACAGCGAGGTGAAACACAAACACAGGTCAGCGCCCCACAGCAGAGTTGACGTGACGCAGAGTGAGCTCATATATTTTTTACATTTCGCCAGGTGGCCACGGTTGGCTCTGGGGCGGCTGCAGTGACAACGTCGGCTTTGGCGAGGCCATTTCCAAACAGTTTGTTGACGCCTTGGAGACGGGGCAGGACGCACGGGCAGCCATGAATCTCCATAACAACGAGGCTGGGCGCAAGGTACAGTGTGTGTGTGTGTGTGGCAATGAGAGATGAGTATAACATGTTGGACCATTCTGAGATGTTGATGTCTTGATTTGAAGATATAGATATAGATATAGATATAGATATAGATATAGATATAGATATAGATATAGATATAGATATAGATATAGATATAGATATAGATATAGATATAGACACTGTGAAGTGGCTGGCTCTGTGGTTTACGTTTGGGGAATTGCTCCTCGGCCTCCGACTGATTGCAAAGTGTAAAGCACCTATTGAATAATTTTTTCCCTGCTCAGAATTACACTGAGTGTGCCACCCAAGCATCCCTTTCACGTCGCTATAAGTGAGGTGCCACTCGTCCCCAATAACAGTGTGTTCGGTGTACCAGAAGGGCCTATTTACCAGGGCTGAATGCCCCTTATGACAATACCTCAACCCCAGAATCTCAGGATCACTGGTGCAAGCTTAATTAGAGATCCTGGGGAGCCCGGCATTGCACAGCATTCTGTATTATACTGCTGTCTTAAAATAAGTGTTTAGTTTTATTCTTGCAATAAGGATCCCACATTTATGTTGGTCTTTGTTTGGCCCCGGGGGAGTCTGAGGGGACCACAGGCATGCAGCTGAAGTGCTCTTTGTTTACGGTGCCTTTGCTCCCCCCTGTTGGGCCCTAGGATCCCCAAGGCACCTGGAGCATCATTGTAACAGAAAAAAATGGGGATAGAAAGAGAGAAAAACTCCTTTTTCATTTCTGGGCTCAATGGGACTCTTCATTTGGTCTTCGCACACTAGAAAACATGTTGATAATGGACATGCTAAATAAATACTCCTATTTCTTCTTGGGGGACAATAGGACTCAATGTGAAACTTTGATTTGCCCTCACCTCAACGGAGAGTTCATCCCCTCCTCACGAGGAGAAAACGCTCCCTTTCAACCAACAGCTGTTTTGTGTCGGGTAAAGTCAGGAAACACTGAGGGCAACAAAGAAACTCGCCAATGGACCTTGAAACTATTTATATATTTCTCCTTTCAGCATATTCAGCCCTTTCTTTTCCTGGAGAACTTTACCATCAACGAATTTTACAAAACATCAATCAGGAGACAATGGATATTCTGTCTTTCACTTCTTCATAATTGTACCTACATAGCAACACATGTGTGCATGTGTGTGTAAACTCCTATTATACTTCAACATATCAATGTCAACCAATTTTCCCTTGTTCCCTCTGCAGGCTGTGAAGGGGACCATGCAGAAGACGTGTAAGTGCCACGGTGTGTCAGGAAGCTGCACCACTCAGACCTGCTGGCTGCAGCTGCCAGAGTTCAGGGAGGTGGGGAACTACCTGAAGGAGAAGTACCACCGGGCGCTGAAGGTGGATCTCCTCCGAGGAGCAGGAAATAGTGCGGCGAGCAGGGGGGCAATCGCTGAGACCTTCAGCTCCATCTCTCGCAAGGAGCTGGTCCACCTGGAAGACTCCCCCGATTACTGCCTGGAAAACCGCACCCTGGGCTTCCCGGGCACTGAGGGTCGCGAGTGTCTCAAGAAGGGCAAAAACCTGAGCAAGTGGGAGAAGCGAAGCTGCAAGAGGCTGTGCGGCGAGTGCGGCCTGGCTGTGGAAGAACGTAAAGCCGAGACGGTGTCAAGCTGCAACTGCAAGTTCCACTGGTGCTGCGCCGTGAAGTGTGAGCAGTGCCGGAAGACAGTGACCAAGTACTTTTGCGTAAAGAGGGGAAGTCAGAGGGGAAGGAACGAGAGCGCCGGCAGCCGCCGGAAGCACCTCCGACTGAGGAAGAGACACTGAGCCCCTTCATCACCTCCTCTCCCCCCCTGCTGTGCCACTGCAGCTCCTGTCAGCAGCCAGACGCTCTGTGCATGTTCAGATAGTGTGTGTTTGGACAAACGCTTAGCATAAATATTACTCCTGCTGACCATCTTCATTGTCAGTTTTCTATTAGCAGTTAAACACAGTGGGACGCGCGGAGAATAGAAACAAGAGGTTTCACAACTTTTGGCATTCATGTATTTAAAATATATTTTTTTATACTTTTCACGTCTTGATTAGTCACCGGGCATTTGGGAAGCGATTGTTTGACGTCAAAATTCTCCACCATGATTTATTTATTTTCCGTAACGTGCAAGAAAAAGCAGCTTTTATTTTCCGTCTGATTCTCGGAGTAGAGGTGGATCTGACCTTCGAGCAATGACATCATTTGCTCAGGAAAAAAAAAAAAGACCCATCAGGTTTTATTTGCATTAACCGCTTTGAATTTATTTGGAAACACTTTCTCCTGCTCTCCCATTATGTGGCCTGCCCTGGCCTTTGCTGCCCTCTTGATGTATTTAATTGTACATAAGATGAAGCACTTTGTACTGTACATTGTTAATTTATTGCACAGTGTTTCCTAGTTTTGCTTTGTTGTTAGTCGCCGTTGTGGTTTGTTTCCCATTAAAAATGTAAGTAAAGAATAATAAATCCTTCAAGCGTATATATATCACAGAGTCATCCGTCTGTAACTTACTCTTTGTGGCAGTAATACCTGATAGTCTGCGGTAAACATGACCCCTCTCTCCTCATTGTTCCCGTTGTGTTGCGGCGACTTCAGGCCAAAACAACCAGAAAAGAAAACTTTCCAGCGTCCTCTTCCCTCCATCACGCCTTTCTCAATTTCGCCTCAACAAATACCTCCCGTCCCCCCCCCCCCTCATCATGGTAATCCTCTAAGAGCCCCCGAGCGCTTGGAGGTTTCTTTACTGTTTAATACTAGTTTAATTAACTTTGTCCAGACAGAGCAGGGCTGTGGGGGTGTAGGGCATGAGGCAAGTTGCCCTTAAAAATCATCCCGCCTCTAATTTTGTATGCTAATCTCCTTTTTCACGCCGCGCCTCCTCAAGAGAGGGGAAAAGAAATGTTGGGAAAACTTTGGGTTGCCTGTGCGGGGCTTCCTGCGGCTGTTTTATTTCTGGGCCCACCTATTTGGGTCCTTTCACTCCTCTAGGGCCTTCCTTTGCTCGATTTAACAATGAATGCAGAGCTAATCAGCTCTCTCGGAAATGCGCCACTGTCAAGGAAGGTAATCCCTTCTTCTCTCCTCTCAATGGGCCGTCGCCTTCTAAAGGACTTTGGGAAAAGGCTTTGCACAGATTCACACTGTTCGCTCAAAAGAAGTTAGTTCAAGTATTGTGCCCAAACAAGTGGGTTTTATAAACACATGCTTGCCAGGATACTCACCCCACCTGCAAGTAAGAAGTGCCAGGCCCAGGCGGACTAGCACATGGCAGCTGAGGCCGAAACCCTTCAGAGGAGATGGGACATGAAAAGGGAGATTAGAGGCCCCATTGAGAAGGGGGCGTTCATTTCTGCACCTTCCTTCTTTACTCAATAAAGTGTCAAGGAACCACCTTGTTGACATCTTATTTACCAAATGATGATCATAATCAAAACTCCTCCCTACTCTGATGACCCCCGTGGGTCGGCCGGATTGCTCTGCCTGGCACGCAGCGAACCCCTCTCGCCAACAAAAGGGGAACAGCATACCATGAATTGCCCTGCCGCTCTGGAGACGTTCAGCAGTTCACCGTGAAAGGTAGCGAGACAGCGCACGCATGCAATTTCACAAAAAGCGAATTAACAATATTTTAAAGATAATGCAAAAATTGTAAAGGATCCCTAATTTTTTTTTATATGAGAGTCATACTTACTCCAGAGAGTTTCATAGACATGTATTAAAAATAATCCCACGAAGAATAGTCTGCTGACTCAGCACTTCAGCACCTCCATACAATATTTTTTTTCAGTAGAAGCACTTTATTATTTCTAAATTGCATAGTTTGGTTGGTACAAAAAATGTAATAGCTTTCAGATTAATGTCAGCTCCATGAGAGTCCTGAAATACTACTGAAAGAAATATTTTGCATCTCACGTCATCTTTATTGCGAGAAGGGAATTTCAGCTTGGATTACTCCAAACTTAAAAAACTCTTTGTGCAAGTGGGTTTGCAGTTGCACATCTGCAGCGTACAACCTGCAGATGTACTACTGCAGCGCACAGCATTCTCAGACACACAATTCCCACCAGTCCACCCACCCAGAGAGTGACACAACCTCTGACCGAGGGGTCTGTACTTCCGGCTCTCAGGTTGGACCTGCCACATCCGATTTGCAATTACACATGAGCCCAGGGTGACGGGGACATGAGAGGCGACACCTCAAAAGGAAAAGTAGGGTTTTTAGCATATGCTTTCTTTCAAAGAGCCAATAGTCAATTTGATGTCCAAAATTAAAAAAAAATCAATATAATAGAATAAACAGTAAATTGATATAAAGTAATCCTGACTCTGATTTTGAAGTCAAAATTTGTGTTTTGTTTATTATTAAAGGTGAACTGGATTGTTTTTATAAAATTCGAATAGGGTCCTGTTTCAATTAGTGGCTCTGTAAAATGCCACTCCGTCATATAAATAATGTAGAGCCCTGACTCACACAAAGGCAACTGTTTGCTTTCAGCTGCTGAGTGATAATGCCATCACTGAAAGATGGGAAAACGACTTATAATGCTTCAGAGAATCCTCGACTAATAGGATTTAAGGCTTAGGGGTTCTGGACCTACAACACCTACAGGGGCGAGGGTCACCATGAATGTGAGAGAAAGCCAATACAGATGAGTACAGATAAATCCACGAGGTTGAGAAAACTCCGTTTGTTTGAACCCGTGCTGTAAGTTGATTTAATGAATATTGCATTCGTTATTTGTTCAGTGACTGGCTGGCGGCAGGTGTCAGATGCATTCACTTATCGCAAAACTGTTTATTTTAAGAGTTGCTCTTTTAGCGAGTCTTTGTTTTGACAGCAGTCCATTGGGGGGATGACAGCAATAGTGTATGTGTTAGTTGCGATCAGTAGGATTGAGATACAAGCTTCTGGGGGCTCACCGGGGTGGTCAGTCCACTGGCTGCGGGTATCTGCAAAGAGCTGAGATGGAGCTGAGAAGCATCACAGGGATCAGCAGCGGAAACCACTGATCTATACAGAAACCACCGAGCATGGGAACTCACCAGGGAGCCCAAACTACTCCCAGAGGTGGAAATCTGCTGTTAAAGCTCAGCTCTGGATAGATTATATAAGGTTTAATAGGATTTACAAAAAGGTTAAGGGGAATTAATTTGTAATATTTACCCAAGATTTTAGTTCTACTGCTTTTATAAAGCAGGACATCAAGAGATGAAAGTGTAACAAATCAGTCAAGTTTAATGAACTGAAACAAGTGATAACATGAACTCCGTCTAGTTCTAAACCAGTTTGACACTGGTGAAACCAAACGTGGGTTGATCAGTCCACTGTGCAAGGTACAGTGTGCATTGCTATCTCATGAGGAATAAACACACAGTGATCAATGCAGTAAATCTCGGGCTATGATGACCATAGTTAAATATTGGCTCAGAATTTCAAACGTGTTTGTTCAGGTTTTTATTACCACATCTTATGTCGCACCTGTTATTTCTACAGTGGATGGTTCAGAGTAACCCCAGTCAGTGCTCCGTCAGTTTACATCAGTTCTCCTTATGCAATAACATGTCAAATGTGCAGTCACATTATTATTATTTATTTTACATACATACATACATACATACATAATTTTCAGACTTTTCCTTTCTTTTAAAATCTGTATTATCTGTATTATTTTAAAATCTGTAATTATTAAAGGTCTACATTTTCATGTTTTTATATTTTCAAATCTTTATGTAAAGTAATAGTTGGATCATCATGCCTCTAAAATAATCCATTAATTGAAGATATCCTCAGCAAAAAAGTGAAAGTACATGTGAAGGTACTTGCGCCATAACATAGTTTATTTACTGTTATGGTGAATATTTTATTAATGCAGGATTTTTATTTGACAGTTCTGTGCACTTTATATATATATATATATATATATATTTTTTTTTTTTTTCAATCATTTTTAAAAGTGTGTGATTATATTCAATCATTTTTAAAAGTGTGAGATATTTTTTGATGATACGTTTCCTGAAAAACTACCGTGCAGTTGTTCCCTCTAGCGGTCCAGGTTATTTATTACAACACGAGCATTTAGTCATCCGTTACACTAGGCGTCGCTGTCAGACATTCAGACCATTAAATTAGCGGCGTGCTTTCCTGACGGTCCCGGTTTGTGTCGTTTGTTGTCTGGCTGTCAACACCGTGTGTGTAAACACATACGCACACTGAATGCGGCAGGACCGCGCACATTTCAGTTGCTAACATTAACTGTGAATGGGAGAGCTGGTGGGGACATCTCTGTAGCGTTGTCGGGGCATAGCCCGGAAGAGTAGCAGCTCACTGGGGGTATATTGTGAGCAGGACGGAGGCAGCTCGTCAGTGCTGGTCGGCGGCCATGGCAGCAGCGACCGTTGTGGAGCCCGATCCGGCTGCGAGTGAAGGGGGTGCTGCTTTCTCCGGCGTCCAGAACAGGGGCTGGGATGAGTCTCAGCTCCGTAAATATCCTTTCCCGACCAAACCCATTCCCAGAATGTCCCACACGGACCCCCGGGCAGAGCTACTCATTAATAACGAGGTAAGTCTGCACCTGTCTCCTGTCCGCTAACGGATCTTATGTGTGTCTGCACACACACACACATATAGAAGCGACTCATTTAAATGAATCAATTCACAGATAACTCGGAAAATGTTTTTAGACAAAAAAGTAAACCCAACCCTGGCGAGCTATCGAAAGTGAAAGTGTTTGTAGCAAAACAGCCACAATTTAAAGATTTAATTAGTCATGCACATGCATGTAATGATTGTTTGCTCGATTCCTCCGATATTATAAAAAATAATTAAGGCCCAGGGGACGTCTATAAATGTCTTCTTCTTGTCCCAAACCCCAAAGATTCTCATCGTAAAACCTCTGTTTTGTTTACTTGTTGTTTGACAAGGAAGAATTTGAAAAGCGTCAAATGCTTACTTTTCAGAGTCATAATATTTGATATTTTTGCTTTGAAATTTGCATAAATGATTAATGACATAAATGACTAATCACTAGCTGCTTCTTTACTGTATGTGGTTTAATGTGGATGGACCGCGCCTCCTCATCCTCCCTCTTTGGTGAAACAGCTGTAGGTTTTTATCTGAGCATGACAAATCTCACAGATATGCCTCCTCAAACCAATGTGGTTTGGATGTTCACATGGGGACAAACCGCATTCAGTCTCTCATGTTATTCAGTGTCACGTTCAAACTTCTTCCCAACTGGGTTTTCTACCCGTTTAACATGGAACATAGGCAAACTACAGGAAACAATATGGGCTGAACAAGAAAATAGAGAAAATCAGTCAGCAGTTAAGTAAATGTAACAGTTTTAATAGAGACTGCGTCTGTTCAGTCCAACACAAACACATCTACTACTGGTCCATGACTTAATTGATATCTGATTCTGCAAAAGACTAATATCACTGAATATGAAGTGAACTTAAAAATGTGCCTATATAGTAAGGACATGAAGCTGATGGCAATGTGTAGGAGAAAAGAGTGGAAAACCATGATTTGAAGTCTGTGTTCTGTGTTTGACAAAACAATTATCCAACCAAGAGTATTAAAATCCAACTTAAACAGAGCGATCACTGAAATAGGGAAATGCAAAAGCAGTAATGACTGGTGAGAAATCAATAACAGATGTCGCCTAACTGGACACTGAGTAAACATACGGCTTTGATAGACGTGACTGGACTATGCACTGTAATTTATGTCTTATTCAAACGAAAGAACACCCATATAACCCAACCCAAAGTTATTTAACAGATAATTATTCAAATATGCACATTTTAATGTGCACAATGATTTGGGGAAGTTATAAGTCATAATGCAATTTGGTGTTGAGGATTTTCTTACCATTGAGGCCTGGTAAACACTTTTGCCCAGTGAATAAAGAGGCACCTTTGTGGAGTGTGACAGATAAAAGCTTTACTGGGATCCCTGTGTATTCTGCCCCTGTACACAGAGGGCAGTGTGTACCGCCTGAAAATAGTGGATAGTGGCATCAACAGACATAGATTCTGGATATGTTACAATAACCCTGTCTTCACTGAGTCATTATGAGTGTACCCAGAAATATAAATGTCTTAATTTTTATTTAACTTATGACAAGTTTCAGCTGTTGAGAAATGTTTTTTTTCCCCGAAAATAGTACAACTGCGACGAAAGAAAAAAAAAACGACTGGTGAACTGGCAACTCGTTAGTGAAATGTTCAAGGCTTCAACTTTGCCTCTCAGACCTGGATTATACAAAAAGGATGAGTAATCACGAGCAGCCAGATGAGATTATGTATCATGAATATTGTTACTGAGGGACGTTAAAGTGGAAAATGCAAATCAATGTATTGTAGTCAGTACGGCGGGCTGCATGACCTACATTAGTAAAAGACCCGGAAGAAACTTCTTCTCTTGAGCATCTTGGACATATAATCTAGGTAACATTCTGCAGGCGATGATTTCTTATGCGCATGATATTGTATTTGTTATAAGTCCTCGGGAGCGTGGAGAGACTCCGCGTCCAACGGTGCAAATGAGAAGCGGTCGCGCGCAGCGGGGGCGCGCGCACCGCCCTACGTTCACTTTGTCACGTAGCCCTCGCGCGCTCCACCGCGGATCAACTGCGAACGTGTTACATGTTATGTTTAATGTGTCACAACAATTAAGCTAACATACGTGATCAGACACACACACAAAACGACTGCTATTATTGTGGCCACGTTTTTAAGCATTTAAAGCAAATGTATTTATTTATTTATTAATACTGCAACATAACTGAGATAATTAACATACTGCCACTGCGTTGTCCTTAAATACATCTTTTTTAAAGCAGGTGTATTGTATTTTGTATAATGATTCGATTGACTAGTTTTTGAAATGTTCTTTATCTGTTTTCAGGAACCGGTGGTTTTAACAGACACAAACCTTGTGTACCCTGCTCTCAAGTGGGACATAGCATACCTCCAGGAGAACATTGGCAATGGAGACTTCTCTGTTTACATCTCAGAAAACCACAAATTCCTCTACTATGACGAGAAGAAAATGTCAAACTTTCAGGGCTTTGTCCCCAAGTCCCGGCGTCTGGAAATGAAATTCTCCGAATTTGTGGATAAAATGCATGAAACAGAGGAAATGGGGGGAGAGGAGAGGTACGATTTTTTTATAAGGAGATTTTTAGCTTGAATTCTACACTGCTGTCTTACGCACACCATAAACAAATACCTCTTTGAAGCCTGGAGAGAAACACTCATACCAGGATGTGATGGTGCAGGTGTGTGTTTTTCTCTGAAATGTCAGACAGCGCAGGAAGGTCGCACATAAATGACTAAGCATTTACACCGGAGAACTTGGGCAGCCGTCTCTTCCTGTCATCTGACTTGGCGTGTTCGCACAGGCACAGATCGCTTACCGAATGTCTGTTAATGCCTCTCAGGCACCCAGCTCATGGTATTACATGCAGCAAAGTGGACTTACCTGAGCTGCTTGAAGACATTGTACCACTCATTTAAGTTTGTACTTCTAGAAACATCTTAAAGAATCCTCAGTTAGCTTTGGAATGCTCCCTAAATGTTTGGCTTTTGAAAATTGTGACCCTCAATGGGTAAAACACTGTGTCTCATGCACCTTTTGCACCTCACTTCTGTCATGCATTTCCAGAGTATATCTACAACAGACCTTGAATGACACAGTGGGGAAGAAGATAGTTGTTGACTTCCTTGGTTTCAACTGGAACTGGATCAACAAGCAGCAAGCCAAGAGAAACTGGGGACAGCTGACATCTAACCTGCTGCTCATAGGCATGGAGGGTAAGGTAGTCACTCACTGCAAAAGGAATGTAGTCTCTGCTGTGAATCTCTAATTGTGTGAATGCTTAAAACTTCACACAATTAGCACTATTATTTATTTATTTATTTTTGTTATTATTTCTTAATCTTCTGCCAAATTTTGCCGATGAATTGCTGCCATAGTGTTGGTCTGATTTGTACAGTTCATACATCAAAAAAAATCCAGCTCCTTCAGGAATCGCCTGCTATTACTTTACTCACTGCAACTCCAGATACTTTTCACAAAATGAATGCTTTTTGTACAATGTTTTTGCTGCTTCTTCTCCCATAGCTCCCTCATCTTTCACCTCACACACACGACTACTGCTACAACTACTTTTGTATTTATTCAACAGACCTTTGACTCTCTTCAGCTTGTTCACCTGAAGACCATGCTATGAGAGCTCACTCAGCAAAGTTTGGACGCACTCTAGCTGCTCTGCCTCTTCTCACTCTTTTCAGATTTTTCTGCTTCTTCTCCTGGAGTTCCCACATCTTTCACTTCACACACACAATTTATAGCTCATTTTGGAGCTACATGTGTTCTCTCTCATGCAGTGTGCTTACTGTGGAAGTCTTACAGATCTTTTCACAGTGCCTTGCTAAGCAGCAACAGGCACTTTCTGAAGCCTCATTAATTCCCATGTTAAATCGGGTCTCTGACGTCACAGTAGATGTGAATGCATGTGTGAATACTGAATCCACCGTATAGCCTACTGTGTACTGTTTACTGTACAATCTACCATATAGCCTACTGTAGCTTACACACACGACTACTACTACTACTACTACTACTTGTATTAATTCAGCAGACCTTTGGTTCTCTTCAGCTCGTTCAGCTGCTGAAGACCATGCTATGAGAGCTCACTGAGCAGAGTTTGGATGCATGTTGTGTACAGCTTTCAGCATTCACACGCATTTTCTTCAGAGAATGCACTTTTTATAGTTCCAGATGCTTTTGCTTCTGTTGTGCTACCACGTCACAATGTCTTTTAATATTCTCTCTCTATTCTCTCACCACAGGCAATGTGACACCGGCACATTACGACGAGCAGCAGAACTTTTTTGCACAAATCAAAGGACATAAGAGATGCATCCTTTTCCCCCCAGACCAGTTTGAGTGTCTGTATTCATACCCTGTGCATCACCCCTGTGACAGGCAGAGCCAAGTAAGCCTAAGCCAGACAGAAATCCAGCTGGGTTCAATAATGTATAGATGTTTGTGGTATAGTGTGTTTATGTTTAGTAATTAATGCACATTCTTTGTTGTGTTCTAGGTAGATTTCGATAACCCTGACTATGAGAGGTTCCCCAATTTCAAAAATGTTGTTGGCTATGAGACTGTTGTGGAACCAGGAGATGTTCTCTACATCCCTATGTACTGGTAAGAAGAGCATCTACTGTATATAGCATAAAGGAAACAAAGCATTTGTAAGTTAACGTGAAAATATGTCATTTGAATACCAAAATGTAAAAATGTATTTCTTGACATTATTTGGACTCAGCATTTTTTGGACGTTTGGACATTGTTTCCTTGTAAGGAATTCTATCTGATCATGTTAATGTACGTATTGTACGTATACGTAATGTAAGTATTTTTCATTTTTATTCAGGTGGCATCACATTGAATCCCTGTTGAATGGTGGAGTGACAATCACTGTAAACTTCTGGTACAAAGTACGAGTATTCATATTTGAATCACTGGACTCTGTTTAGCTGTCCAATCGACTTCCTGTTTGGATTTTCTTCACAAGCATTCACCAGTTTAATTCCTTTTTTCAGGGGGCACCAACACCCAAGAGGATAGAGTACCCTTTGCGAGCTCATCAGAAGGTGGCCATAATGAGAAACATTGAGAAGATGCTGGGAGAAGCACTTGGAGACCCACATGAAGTAAGAACTCATGAGTTTATATCTCCTTTACAATAAAAGTTTCCTGTCATTAATGTACTGATTATATAAGTAGTACGTGGAAGTCACATTGCCCGTTTCTAGAACATCAGATCCACATTTAGGTCACCTGTTGGACAAAATCCCCTGGGTATGCTGACCCTCCCCACAACCCAGTTACTATGAGTATTTATGGCGTACCTGATTTAGTACAAAGGAAAGATGTATGCATTCTAGGACAAGGAATAAAGCAATGTAATCTGTCTTTCTGTAGCAGCTCAGCCTAACCAAGAAAATTGTTTTTCTGCAGGTTGGACCTTTACTGAAAACAATGATCAAGGGGCGATATGATCAGGACTTCAGTTAGAGGACCACCCTTAAAACTGAAAGGTATACCGCTTCAGAAACTCAATGCGTGTATTGTGCATTTTCACTATGTGCACTGCATGGCAATAAGTGGTCCTTTTGAAACAGTTCTGCTTCATTCGTCCCTGAGTGCCATTGTTATTGCAAATACGATGAATAAGGAAGAAACGTCTGAATAACTCGTGGGAATTCCCCCTACTTGAAGAGTTTTTTTTGCCTCAAGTCTAGATATATTTATGTGATTCAGTGTTCTGTCAACAGTCTCATAATTCAAGCTAATGGGTGCATTTGCTCACCCAATCAGAAAACAAGTTATGGGATCGGTACCTTTTTTTGGAGCATCCTCAGTATTGTGACCACTAATGATAAATCAAGGAACGTGTACACACATACATTATATACATACATATAGATATGTGTAAAAACACAATTTTGGATTGATTACTAAATGTGGTTTGACCATATTATACTCTTCATCATTATCACAAAGGACACTTAAGTGTCTTTGGAATATTTATCTGTGTAATCAGCATTATCTTGACGCCTACTAATAACAGCAATAAAATTCAAAACCATGATGAGATATGATCAAAACAGTGCAGGAGAGAAAAGGGGGGCTTACAGATTAAGCTGAAGGAATATGTGATGCTTGCTGCTAAATTATTTTAGCAGAGTGAATGGTATGTGCTTTATTTATGCTCTTGCTTATATATGTCAAGGACTTTATTGGATGTATTATCCTTCATACCAGTTATGGGTTAATTAATTGCATACTGCAATTTAGTTGCATTTAATATAGTAATTAAATAGAAATACACCAATTTCCTGTTTTTGGGAAACTTCTCAGAATGATTACAGGTGATGTATTCTTAAACATTTAAAAATGTTTAAAAATAAGTTTAAAAATGGTTTGATGTTTGACTGAACATGTAGGTCCATCTGCTGAAATGCAGCTCTTCATCAACCATGGCAGTGCAACATAATGCACCATCTAGTGTTCAATTTAGCAGCTGCATGTTAAGCTTGATAAACCTGGTCCATACACTATAATTCAACAATACAAATGCTCAATATGTTGTATTAAACAGATCAGATAGAATTCCGTTAGTGTGTCGAATTCCAGTTGAAAACCTGCACTTGCTCTAATGCTAATTATAGATCCCCAGAAATGTATTTTTATTTTATATACGCGATTAATGCCACAAGGGGAAATTTTTGTGTTGCATCAGCAACTGGGAGCTGTTGCCTTTTACTTTCCTCCAGCCATATTTTGTAAACCTTAAGAGCATCTGGGTGGCTGTGCTCTCTCAAACTGTTGCAAACATACAGCAAATGAAAAAGGGAAGGAAATGTTTATATATTGTGCTGTATATTGCCGACCCACATACACACCAGTTGTGTTCTTATTCAGAAAGCCTTGATTGCCTGTGAGATTGGATGATGAGATAAGGACAGTAACATCAAAGCACTTGATTGTTTTTAGCGGTTTTGTTCTGTCTGAATAATGATCGACTAGTGTTACTTTCTCAGTAAAATAATCACTTAAAACTTATATGTCGCATCGCAAATGCTACCCTGTTTACTGTGTGTGCCTTGCTGAACAGGAATAGGGCACTGAACGTTCCAAACGTTCCACGTTTTTCTATTTTAATTTAATTTTAAACTTTTGATTCTCTCTGGCATTGAACAGCTTTAAAGGCGAGAGTGAGAGTTAATTTAGCTGGAGGCATGTTTTCACTGCTGGTTGCTGGTTTTCTGTTTTGAACATTGTGTTCACCTCCTATTAAAGATTGCTGCAAAGTTTGACACTGATGAGTTTTTAATGACTGGCAATGCTCTTTGCTCATTGTAGACTGAGTTATCTAAGTTGTGAATAAGTCAAAGAATACAATGTAAATGTCAGTTTACAAAATGTGCATTTATTAACTATAAATTGTGCGTCTGCAGTTTCTCAAAACAAGGGGTTAAAACTGAGTTGTGATTAATCAGCTTCTGTAAAACCTTTCCATGCTCTACAGTAACACCATCATGTAGAAATTAAAGACAACTTTGCTGCTGATAATAACAAGTATCAGTAGCAACACATCTTAGCACTCGATCGTGTTTGACCTACACGCAGGAAAACTACTATATTACACACAAATGAGCTTATAGTTACTCCAAATGGATGCAGAGAAGATCTGTTATGTCTTAGTGAAAAAAATCAACAAACCTGTTTATCCTATTATGCATTTAAAAGGAAATAAAAATCCAGTCATCATCAAACACTCCACGATTATCAATCACAAGCGAAGCAAAATCTATAAACCACAAATGAAAGGACCACTTTAGTTATATCATGTAAAATATCATGTAAACAAGACTGTGCCTCTCTACAATAAATGCTTATGATTTGGAAAATCTTATCAAAAATGGGGGTGAAGCTGTTGAAATGACCGTTGAAATCAAGTCATGTTTGTCTTATCATTTAGGGGACGACCACAGTCCACCACTATTATTCCAGAATTTGAAGTGCTGTGATATTTGGTGCAAAAATTAAATTTGTTGTGCTACAAAATAATTTTTTAATGTGGATGTTTTCAGTTATTGTTGAGTAGTATTGTAAATGTCTAAATAAACTGACTGACGTAAACACATGATTAGGCTGATCAGGATTCAGGCCAGTCATATCAGGTAAAATCTTTTGGCTGGTTTAGAGTCAAGGTCTCTATATTGACTTTTGTTTACATTTTTGATAACAAAAAACTTGGACTCATAACTACAGTGATTCTCTTGGATGAAGACAGTCCAGTTGATACTAAACTTTCTCATTAGAACTAATCCCCTTCTTATCCAAAGTTATGTGGAATATTTTGCTCAAATCTGGAAAATGGGCAGAGAAGAAAATGATTTGATCAGTAAGGATGTTGACAAGTCAGTTACCCTGTATCATGCCATTTAACATTCATCATACCCTAGGAAATCCCTGCTCTGGCTACCTGCTGCACAAATATTCATTAAAAATATCTGTAAGTCACAGACAAAAGTTTAATGTAAACCATTTTGTAGCACAACAAGGTGTTTAAAACACAAGGTTTGACCAAACATGTTCATAGCACTATTCCTATATGATGTAAAAATAGATTTTTAAAATAAAATTGGCTTCGATGATTTAATATGTACATTAAAAACTGCTGTGACTTGAAGCGTCCAGAAGAAATTTTACAGTGTCACTATTACTTATTTACACAAATGAAACTAAATCCGTCTATACACCTTAACGTCACAGTTATTCATCTATATTGTACTAAGTTAAAATACCGTACAAAAAATTTAAAATAAAAAAGTAAGAAAAAATTGGGAAAACCACATGTTAAAAAGGACAATAATGTCAGTGCAACATCAGACCTGCTGAAATGGTAAAATATAGATAGGTTAGGTTGATACACAAACTAGACCACAAGTTACGATATCCCCAACATGGTGTCACAAGATTTCAAAGGTTCCTCAAAGAAAATGAACAGTAATGCAACTGAAACGCTGTAATTTCATGATTTTACCAAGGCATATATTGCTAACGTTTTTTTAAAAATAAGCCACTGACATCAACTAATATGTTCCTTGATTTGGGGAAATAATCTAACACAATGAGGCTAAATTTACTTGATAATTTAATAATTATAATAATAGTAGTGTAAACAATATGGTCAGTAGGTGCTCGTCCAGTGCTGTTCTTGTCATCAATGGAATCTGTACTTCCGTGCAGGCTTTAGGTTGACATATGTCTTCTTCATGTCTTCTGTCTCGTTTTTCTTCACAAGTTGATATCGTTCCCCTTTGGTAGTTACCACCTGGTTACCATGGTATCGCACTAGCTTCTTTGGAGCCTGCAGAATTCAGATCAGAATTTGATTATATAAAACACATCTGATAAGGCTACATTTTGAATACAGACTATAAAAAGAGACTTACATCTTTGGGGGCGACAGGCCGATGAGTTTTGTTGTCATCCTCACTGTCCACCAGCATGTATCTGTGGACACACAACAAAGGCATTAACAGTGAAAAAAAGGTCAGTTCTGCTCTCCTTAGTTTTAAAAAATCCTACTCACTTCTCAAGGATGCTCTCTTTAAGCTTTTGGTCTGCCAGTGAGGAAATACTTTTTCCATGATTTACCTGAAGGAACAGGATAACCTCCAAATCAGACCGCTAATGTACACAGGGTAGACAGGGCAGACTGAGATGAAACACAGCAACATTTTCACAATCAAAGGCAAAGTCTCACATCAAGAGGAGTGGGGCTGAGTTGAACATCACCCTCTATAATAAGGCGCACAGCTTCCTCCATATCTCCTTTGGCAATAGACAGAGCACTACGAGCCTCAGACAGACTACACTTGGGAAACATCTCCAGCAGGTGTTGCTCCTGAGCCTCCCATCCAGATGCTGGTAGCTGGACATATAAACATTCATATAATTCATCCTCTAATTCAGTTGGATCTATACATTATTAACAACTCAATGGGCACAAATTAAATTGTAGTACCAATATTAAATGCACCAAGGTAAATGTGCTGAATACCTTAGCAGTGGCTCCCTCTGTCTTTGTTTCTCTGCACTGTGCCTGACTTCCTGGTAGAGGTTGAGTGGGCAGGGAAGTGACTTTAGATGAAACATCTTCTGTCCCTGATTTAGGCACATCATTGTCTTGATCAGCTACAAATAAAAACAAATTAAATTCATATCCCAGTGAAATATTTGCCAAATGACACCCATTTAAAATATGTTTGTTTTAATGTTTCTCCAGAGGAATATCCCACTTTATTAATGATTTTCTGGACAATCGTCTTATTGTGGTATTGCAGCGTTGACTTTAAGTTCTTTTGAATGAGTTCTTGAGAAAACGTCATGTTTGTTTTGGTATGTAGTTATTATGAAAATGAAGAAACCATTTGCAGAGTGCAAGTTTGCCACAACACTATGTGTGGGAACCAAATAAGGGTTGACTGACTTATGGGTTTGCGTGTTGTTTACAGTTTGAACACTAGGTGTCACTATAATATCTGTGGGCTCAGGTACATATGCAGGAACATACCTGCTTACGTCAACGTGTTTACCCCGGAAGAGCACAGGGTTTTAAACTGCTGTGGCGCAATGACATATGATGGGTGTTTGGACTTTGTATGGATGCTATTAGCAGATATGCGCCGAAGAAGAACAAATTAGACTGTCGTGTTGCGAACGATAAACAGCTGTGTGTTGATAATGAGACGCGTACACACACACAGCATACAGTCATTCCATTAGAGTATAGCGCGTCAACCCGCTCCCACTGAGATTAGCAGCTCAGTGGCTAAGTATTAAGCTAGCTACTTCAATCTGTCCAAATCCTCTGCACTCGCTGGAGTTTGGATTACTCGAGTACGTCTGGATGTTACAGAGGCGACGCAGGAAGTTAACGCCGGCGGCCGGAAGCTGTTGGTGAGCTGCTGCTGGTTGAAGGCGTCAGCAGATGTCAACAGGTGGATGTCAACAGGTGGAAGCGCCGAGGAGCAACGGGGCTAATGCTAATACAGACTGTGGAGGACAGAGCGTCGGACCGTTGTATGGAGCCCAACGCATGAGGTATGTGCAGCGTTGTCTAATGGCCCTTTAAACTGTGTTGTGTTAAGGACTAACTGTTCGTCATGGAACTGTGTGCTGCGGCGACGTTAGCTACAGCCTGGTCTTGTGTGTAGTGGAGTTTTGTATGGATGTTTTTAACGTAAATGCACCCAAGAAGAATAAAGAAGACTGTCTTGTCGCAAAGACAAAAACAACAAAGCTGTGGATTCATTGTGAATCCACAGATTACACAGCATACAGTCATTGCTATATAATATAGTATTAAACTAGCTACTTCACATGGATCAGAAATAATAGCAAAGATGTACCTGTGGTTCGAGCAGTAGCAAGTTTTGAAGCCAGACTGAACATCATTTCACAGACTTTTACACTGCAAAATATAAAAACACATTTTAAACCACAATGACAGACGGATACAGTCAAGACCAATATTCTGGTCTTGTTTATTATTGACGCAGAGAAAATACCCACAGCTGTCTGTTTACCTGTCAATTTCGGCAAAACCAGGGATGTAAGCTTCCAGCATCTCTGCAAAGATCTCCACGTCAAAGTTTTCCTCAACACTCTGCTGGGATCCAAGATCCTCCAGGACTCCAGTGATGTACGACAGAAGAACATCATCCAGTGTGCTGCGTTTAATTGTAAAAAAAAAAATTGCTGTAAAACAAAACAAACTTGATTTCTTGTGTAATGATGCAAAAAAAGTTAAAGCTGGGTAAGTGTTTACCTAAGATCCGCATCGGGAATGTAGGTTTGAATGAATTCGTGCATGGCGCTGTGGATGATTTTGTGGAGGTCCATTTCGTTCTCCTACTGTACCGCAGAGGAAGTTCCTGGATTGGGGTGCAGAACCGGATGTTGTAATGAGCAGCAGTGACTGCAAACCTCACATAACCAAACACAGCAGCTGTCGTTCTTGCTCCAAAAATAGTACAACCGCCTCTCAGACCGCCAAGAACCGTTATAAAAGCATTTCTCACCAAAGTCCGGTTGTGAAACCATTTTGTTACGACACAACACGACAGTATTAATTAATTAATTAATACTGATTAAATATATTTTTTGCCCATATCTTACACCCTATAAATAACCAATGCTAACAGACCACTAAAGCTAGAATGGGTCCATATTTTTGAGGAAAGATTGGCACTAGATGGCAGCATTGAGTTATTTGCGACACGAGAACAGCATATTTTCTCCTGTAGAAACAAAACAACAAAAGGAATTCATTGCTTGAATCGTATCTGTGGTAGTTTTAAATATCTTGGGGTCAGATACTCTTACTGTCAATTTTAAAACATTGCACATCACCAGTAAAATACAACTTTTGATGGTGTTACTGTGCTCTAATAGGTTACTATTAGAGGAAGAAGCAGCAGCATTACGCCTAAATTTGTTGTGCTGCCACTAACACTAAAGCAATGGTGATGTTGAGAAGGGATGTTGGTATTTTAAGTTTAACAGTTGTGGAGTCTCAGATTGCTATTTTAATTTTAATAGCAAAAAGTTTTTATGATTTTTTGTGAGTAAGACCATGCTTTTGCATGCAGTGGTGAGTAGTTGCTATGTAAGTCTATGTTTTTGAGTGAATGAGGGAGAAATATGCATGCACTCAGTGAGACATGCACTTATCCTGCTAGTAATACAAATATGAACCACTGAACTAATGATGGAGACACTGCAAAAGAGACAGTGTCACATTATATAAAATAATACAAATACATCTCAAAAAGCAAACATCTTGGAAAACATGAAAAACATCCCACTATGGAATAATTGTATAATTACATAAAGACACACGTGCTGAATCAGTATTTATGATCAGTATGCCTAAGCCTCCATCATATCTGCTCGAGTTATATTAATATGCACTGTACTTTGCTGCACTTTTGCACAAAAATGTTTATATTGTTGCCCTATTTTATATTTTCTACATTTTATTCTTTAACTTTATTCTGATGCCCATGTATGGTGCTGGCCCTCGTTTGCATGTGAAAGCATGAAAGTATGTACTGTAACTACACAAATCCCAACTTATAAACAGGAAAGTGATTAGATTGTTTCGCCACTTCTGGAGGACGTGCTAATGGAGGTTAGAATCAATTCATTATGAACGCTTGTTTAACTGACGATGAGTTGGAAAAGGGGCAAAAATCATAAAATGGTGGAATGTTCCTTTAAGTTGACGAGAAGCTACTTTGCTAAATACCGCACTTGATTGGTGTTGAAATCAATATATCACCCAAACATATGATTTTCAGTTCATAACTTGCATGTACGATTAACCTTAAGTGTAGCTATTGTTACCAAACATTGCTTTTTGCATGACACTCCTGCAGAGCAACCTTGGTTTTGCTATGCTGGATTTGTTGTCCAGCGTTAGCTTTGCAGCTACACGGACATTTACCTAATGTCTGTCAGTGGGTAATTGCTCAGAACACGGCTAAGCTATGATCGCATGCTAATATTCACCAATAGGCATCCGCTTGTTCCACATAGTAATTCAACATATCCACTGTCCATTCACCCAAAAAAATCAATCTCCACCACCGAGAAAAACGGTGAAATGTTAGCAATTTAGCGCTAGCTATATGTTTTTTTTGTTAGCCGACAGTAACTGCTAGCTGACAATAACACTTTCTGCCAAATAAATCTTGGTTATCAATGTCGAGCCGACTTTTTATTAAGTAAAACTTACTGTGCAGAGTTTAAGATGACATGAAGCTCTGAGTTTGTTCCAGTATTAGTAAGAGAAAGGCTAGTCAAGGATTGATGCTGGGCTTTCTGTCCCTGCTGCTTGTTGGCCCAGACGATTCAAAACATTTGTACGTCACTTCCGCCAATTATTCCCCGAATACAACACAGAGTTTGACTTCATCAAAATATCTCGAATCATCACAGGTGATATCTGCATTAAACCCAATGTAATGTTTTAATTGTAAAAACAACACAAACATTAACAAGCACAATAAAAGTAAACCATGTACAACTTTCTGATCATCCACTATTTTGTTAATTAGTATAATTGTGCAAAAGTAGATCAGAATAAGTCTCAGTTGCTGCCATACATTATATTAACAAAGAAATACAACATTCAAAATTATCTACAATGTTTTGAAAACCATTTCCCCCCTTTTTTTTATTATGAACTAAATTGACCTGTTGAAAATGCTGGTATTAGATGACAGTTTTCCTTATTATATAAATTATATATTTTGTCACTAGTACTTAAAAACCTTGTACAAATATATGTTTCATACTATAGGGGCACAAGATCAAGAGAAAATTTATATTTCCCCTGCACGTACAGTACATGCATTTCTATGTGTGTGAAGACATTCAAGACTTAAATGTAATGCATTCCCTAGCCCCTTACCCAACATTAATCATCAAAGATAATTAAATAACCCTAACACTGACTCTAAACCTAAAGCATGTGTTTATTATTTATAAAAGTTTAAACACCATTTTCAAGTTTTGAGGACTGTTGTGAGACAAAATGTCCTCACTTGACCGTGATGTCCTCCTTTCGTAAAGCCAGTCTGTCAAACTGGTCCTGACAAAGATGGCACAAATGTGCACACACGTGTGAGTGCACGTACACACACACACTTAAACTTTCTGGTCCAGCCTACATTAAACCAGCAAACAGTTTACTCTCACTGGGACATTGTCTTATGTCTTTTGCCAGATCCATACATAGTTGATGATCAAGGTGTTATCTGAGGCAGCATCAATGATGCCATCAGATCCTGCTCTCAGTTACCTCCGTCTGTGTTGGTATTATGGCAGATATGTACGTGTAAATCATTAATGGCCATGCAATTGTTGTCTTGCTCCCTTGGCAGTATCTCTTGCCGCCTGTAGTATTTCATCGGGAAATGTGGTGCACGCTCCTGATAAAACAAGCAAGAGCAGTTCTCAAGTTGGCTGAACTCTGTTTCAACCCTGAGCTCATGGCTAGACAGGTGGGGCTGAGGTATCAAGGGAGATCAAGAAAGATCCATAGCAATGGAGAGCATCTCGGTTTTCTTCGTGTGTTAAAAGCAGACAATAAGAACAGCCTCCAGGTCATATAACTCTTACTAATACATTTGCACAGTAAATACCATCAATATACCCTATATTATGCTCATGCTTGTATTAAAATTGTGCATCATAATGCTTAGGGCAACACATCAACAAAATCGAATTCATAACTGCAGTTCATTATTAAATCAGATGCTGTTCGAGCTTTCCTGTGTCCTCCATACAGCCAGTTTTAATCTGCCCCAGTTCAGATTTCATTGGTAAATAACCCATGCTGACAGACCAATAAAGCCAAAAGGGGTTCATCTGTTTGAGGAAAAATTGGCACTAGGTGGCAGCATTGAGTTATTTGCGACACCAGAATTTCTCCTCCTGCAGAAACAAAACAACAAAAGGAATTCATTGCTTAAATCGGATCTGTGGTAGTTTTTAATATCTTGGGCTCAAATATTCTTACTGTCAGTTTTAAAACATTGCACATCACCAGTGAAATACAACTTTTGATGGTGTTACTATGTTCTAATAGGTTACTATTAGAGGAAGAAGCAGCAGCATTGTGCCTAAATTTGTTTTGCTGCCGCTAACACTAAATCAGTGCTGATGTTTAGAAGATTTTTTAGTTTAACAGTTGTGGAAGTTCAGATTGCTATTGTAATTTTTTAAAGTTTTTATGATTTTTTTGTGAATAAAGCCATGCTTTTGCATGCAGTGGTGAGCAGTTGCTATGTAAGTGCATGTTTTTGAGTGAATGAGGGAGACATATGCATGCACTTATTCTGCTAGTAATACAATGTGAACCACTGAACTAATGATAGAGACACTACAAAAGAGACAATTTCACATTATATAAAATAAAACAACAACTACAATCTGAAATAAGCTTCACACACTATTTATTGCTTAAGGTTAAAATTATTTTGGGTAATTGGTCTAGTACCGTTAAGGCATCTCAAGAAATAGACATCTTGGAAAACATGAAAAACATCCCGCTATATAATAATTGTATAATCACATAAAGACACACCTGCTGAATCAGTATTTACAAATGTCATAGACAGTCAGTAATAACCAGGAACCTATTGAAACTTTAGCCTCAAGCAACATTATTTTTCTCCTGAGCCAGACACACACAATACAATGCTCATAGCAGTGTGACAAAATCTATATCTTATGTATCCTTGTGATTATTTTGTGCATGTGTATGGACATAAAATAGATGACAGAATATTTGCATATTTCTAAGATGTTTTAATGCACGTGTGAATTTGGAGGTGGTTGTATTTCCACTGCCTCTATGCATAAGAACAAATTATTTTTGTACAAATGTATAAGCTTATTCAAACACAGAAGAAATCATTTCGAAACTTCAAAAGATGCATACATCACACACTGGTGTGGAAGTGGAAGAGAAACCCTAATATGAGCTAATGGTGTGTTTACACATTTCTGTTCCTATATGCTCGCGTACAGTCAAGCATGTCATGCAACAATGTTGAGTCAAGGCACATAATGTGGATATTGTACTGGTGGCACAGATTTACATTTTCACACAGCGATGGGGGTGGTGGTGGAGGTGGTGTCTGGGCAAAAAAAAAAAAAAAAATTACAATTCTCATCAGACTTACCAAAACACTGATTGATTTACTGCCAAATTAATTATCCTTTACCTAACTTTTGACAATAATCCTCAGAGCTGTCTGTCGGAACAGTTTTATTCTATTAACGTTTGATTGCAGTTCAGCCAGAGTGACTTCGTATTTAGATTTTATTGTATTTTCTTAGTGAAGGTGTAGCATTGCATCCACAATCGAAAGACTTAGAATTATCTGATATTTTTCAGTTTAATCACCTGTGCAGCAGAAATGGGCTCAGGGCATTATTTGAAGTGAGAATGTGTTGAAAATATTAAACACTTAAACATATCTGTTCCTGAGCATTACAAAAGGTGCATTTACTGAGTGAATTGAAGCTTAGTGTAGTTTAATTAATTGAAACTCTTACAATATAACGCTTCCTTCACAACCAATACCCATCTTAAATGAAATATAAGACTGAAGGTCGTGTGATTAAAAGTGTTATTGTGTAGATTTATACAGACGGTATATGTTTTCAATTAAAAGTCATCTACCTTTTCACTTTTTTCTTATGAAGAACTGCAGGTTAGGGACTTGAAGAGACTTGGAGCATGAGCAGGAGATTGTTTGGCTTGTTGTCCGAGATTGAGGGCGACCTGATTCAGATCCGGGCCACCTGTGTGGGTTAGCCTGTCTTCCCGTCTGCCCCTTTTCTTGTTTCCAGGAAGTGGTCACAAGGCTGCCCATTGCCACTTTGTACACAGTCACCGTGGGGGTTGAGAGGATGTCAGGGCAATTAAGCTTGAAAATGTTTAGGTTTGTCTCTGAATACCAATATAACCTTTATCTATGTAACAGAGAAACGCTGAACAACATTAAAGGTGTATTCACGACAGGCAAACCTATGAAAGTGAAATGATGTTTTGTATTGTATAAGCTACGATAGGTGGATGCAAAAAGAGGGTGATTCAAAACACAACTAGCTTAGGTTCATCTCAGTAAATAGGTTGTCTTGTCCTGTGTGTCTCTGTTCAGCAGTCGATAGGTTAACCTGCCTGCAACATCCATCTTATGTGGCCCCCCTCGCATTACCATTGATCTGAGGGAAATAAAGAGCACACGTGTTATTATATACAGCCCAGAAAAACACCCTCTCACAGTGATGGAGTGAAGAGGCCAAATGTATGAAATATTGCCCCTCCAACATATTTTGTCTTCCTGTCAATAGTGCAGCCTTTGCCCACAACCTGGATCAATAGCGACTTATCTTTTCATGATAACACATAACAATGTTGTCTATTGTCTTTTTCTGATATTGAAGTTCTAATTCTGTCCCTCTGCCTTTTTAAAATTACCCCCGCTGATGTGTATATTTGGATATTTCTCATTTTCCTTGTTTCTTTCCCGCTGAAATAAAATTGGCGTGGGCCCGCTCGTTTGAGACATGGCAGTTACAAATTTACATGTTGGTTTTCTGGACGTTTCTCTGAAGCTTTTGGGGGTCTCTCATGTGTGAGACTGCTCAGTGGAGAGAAGACACCCCTCTGTAAAAACATCTGTTGTGGAAATGGCTGTCAGACTCCCTTTTGTGGGCTCCCGCTCTTCTCTGCACAGAGATTGTCATTTGTTTTGATCATTTATGTGGGTGAAAGAATCATGATTAAAAGGAAGAATCGGAAGAATGTATCCATGCAGTTGAGTGGTCTACAGCGGGACTGTGTTTATGCGTTTATTTTTTTTTTTAAGGAAAGGAACATTTCTCCCCGATAGAGTAGCATGGTGGTCTGCACATTGACGCATATCACAAAGTAAAGTTTATGGAAATATTTTGCAATTATCATTTCGGTAAGCACAAATTTTGATGTAGCTTATGACAAGCAAAGAAAACCTGGAACACAAAAAAAAATTAAATGTTCGCAATAAAGTGATCATTTTTCATCGTGAAAAAGAGAAATCAGCATTGCGTTTCATTATTTTGAATGTGTTAATTGTTGAAAATTCACTTTTTTTAAAATGAAAAATAAATCAATTTTTTTTTTTATTTTGACCCAAGGTGCAATGACGCCGCTGTACTCCACCTACGCAGGAAGTGTTTTGAGAGCACCTGTCTGCTACAAGGCATGTCACCTCTATGTACTGCAGGTCAGCTGCCATTTGTCTAAGTCAAGCAGCTCCCCTCACCTAATTCCTTTTTCACTGCTCAGCTGTATTGTTGTAGTGTGTGTCTGTGTGCGCAAAACACAGCAGGAATTCAATCCAAAACAGTTGTTTTAAGTAAAATGATCAATGTTGCATTCAGACACTTTGAATCAGGTTCTAAAACGATGACATTTCCATGCTTGTATGTTTTCATGCTGGTTTATGGGCCACATACAACAGGGCAGTCGCTGCTTTAGTGATTCACTGGGGCCAAGTGCATAACACATTTGTGCAAGTTCAGTGTGACAGCCAAGTAATGCAGCCAGGGTTGGCGCATGTACCTTGAAGTGACAAGCAGAGAACCTCAACGGACAAAATGTTCTCATAACACTGTTAGACAACAACAACAAAACTGTTCTGGATGGACATATTATTTTGTGTGAGTCCCAGGAGCGTGCTCTGATTTGTTCTGGAGTGCAGCATCAATACTTAACCATTAGTAGTGACATAATTCTCAGTTAACACACACAGCTGAAGTTGGACTGTCACATGGGTTTAGAATGCAAATCCTGATGTCACGTTAACTGACTAATGTGAGTGTACAAGCGTTTTTTAGGTTTCTTTTTCTTTTCTGTGTTAATTTAAATGAAAACACAACATATTGACATATATATTAACATATATATGTTTAAAATAACCGTTTTATTGTTTTGCATTCATAAATATAAAAATCAGTCTAAACATTGTGCACAGGAACTGGTTTAAAAGATATAAGTTATCTCCATTCAAATGACCCATGACAGTAAGATCCCTGCAGGAATCAATAGGATGCCCGTTTTCTATGATTTTGCTGCAGAACAGGTGAATGTTTGAGCAGAGTGACACCTCATAAACTAGCTGATAACCTGTTCCTGTGTCTTCTTATCTGTCTTCCAGACAATCTCTGCTCCCTGAGCACGTTGTCGTTTCCCCTTGGGCCCGTTATCAGATCCCCTCTGTAGGCTCCCAGCAGCTGCAGTGATTGTGGAAGACTCTACTTTATAGCCTCATGATGTCTGCGACAACACAAGCTTTTATGAGTGAGTACATGCTCTCTTGTGGACATCGGAATAGTAGTTTCCTTTTTTGTTTTGACTTGGAAGTTTCACCTGTATTTTCCTTTTCTTTTTTCTTTGTCAAATAAAATCTAAGAACGCAAACATAAAAAAAACAAAGAAGGCAGAGAATAATTTCAGGCCTTGAGTAAATTTTGCAGCATATTTGGCTAAGAGTGTTTTTTTAAGAATATATTAACCATAGATCACATAAAAAGAAAAAAATGGGACGTGCAAAAAAGAATACTAGACACCTAAAGCCGAATATAATGTTATTTTTAAATATTGTATCTTTAATCATCGTTTTCCTATCATGTTTGTGCACTGATCGGTCCCTCGATCTATCTGTGGGAAATTTGTTATCTCTCTTTGCCATTCATGTACACATTTATTGGATTCCAAGTCTCTGGGATCAATCTTTTGGCCACCAGAGGAGCATAACTAATGGCAACATTAGAATGGCTTTGTGTAAGGGACTGGCCGGATGCGGGTTAACCAAGCAGGAAATAATCTAGGATTTTATATCCTGCATGAATGGCCACAGGATATGCTGAGAATAAATTAATCCCCCCCAAAATATTCGCAGCGAGGTTATCTTTTGAATGTAACAGTTGCAGCGGGTTGGACGGTTTATTTGGCTGATTTTTGTCTGGTGGAGGAGGAGGTGTCGTTGCTCCCCACATGCACACGTGGAATTTCTTGGCAGATAATGACTGTCATCTTAATGCTCAGCCAGGGTCAGACTATCTATTCTCTCTCTGGCCACAGGTCTAGACGGTCTTCCTCTGGAAAGCCCTTTTTTCCAGTTCCTTTTATAGACCCACTTCTATTTTCCTGTTGTGCCCAAACAAGGATTTTATAAAACGGGTGACATCGCCATACAAGCTGTCTGCGGAATCCCCCTTAATTAAAGTGACGTTTAAAGCCTTCCTCAGACACTAATAAACCCCCCTCTCCATTAAGATCCTCCTAATTACTGTGTGCAAAGTAAAGGGGGGACACACACAGACAGACAGTGTGGAGGTAAGCCTGCTGGCATTTGGCCCCATAAGCTGAGCACCACACAAAAGAAAATGTCCCCTGGGTTACCCATCTCTCCAGACAGATTCCTTTTTTAACCTTGCTCCCCCCTTCTCCTGTTTTCTTCTTTATGAATGAAAATATATGACATGTGTGGCTCAGAGTGTCCATTCATGGAGCTGGTGGAATGTGTGAATAAAGCGTGAATGAGGCATGAATCAGGGCCACCTGATCACTCATTAAAGAGACTTTTGACATTACCATTGTTTAAATGTGCATGGTTGGAGAGTGGTGCCATCTATAGACCCTTGTTCGCTCATGTGAGGCAGATTGGAAAAGATAGATATTCATTGTAAATTGACAGATGCCGAGATCTTCTCAGAAAACATCCATCCAACTTTTTTCCTGATTCCAATGAACAAGAATTTTTCTTTCATACGAAGCTCTGCTGTATTGAGTGCTGGTCTCGTGATAGTTTGAACAGGCTTTGCAATGACTTAAATTGATGTGGACAAGAGAATCTCACATCGTTACACGTCACACTGAGCCACAAGTACAGAGCGTGTGGACGGTCGCTACAACTTCAGTGGCAGAGGCCTGACCAGAGAGGTTAACCGTGTTTGGTTCATGTCCTGGTCCGCAGATTAATGACATTAACAAAGTTTCCATTAGTCGTGCAACTGGGGGAGACATGGGCGTCCATGCGGAAAGCCACATGACTGAGGCAGAGATAAGAGAAAATGAAAAACGTCTTCGTGGAGACTGCAGGGGCCAGGAAGTGCCACTCCAAATTAGCTGCAGGCCCAGTTTGTTGTTACTTCATTAACCCAGCAGCCCCGGGAAAAAATAAAAAGTGGGGTCACGACCTATAGCAACAGGGAGGCCTGAAATTTGCAAAGAGATGCTCATTCGCACTTTGGCTGGATGCAACTTTTGAAAGTTGACAAGAATTCAAGAATGGTTTTCCTTCAAGGGAAAATCCAAGAAGTCTCACTGTTGTTAAGTTTTAGTAGTTTACTTCAAACTGTTATGTTTGATTTTAACGTCATTTAACACAGCACCAGACAGCAGGTTGGTATCAAACAGTCTGACCTTTTACTTCTAAATATCAACAGTTAAAAATATACAATTCAAAAAACATCTTATTTTAAAAAGTTAAGTAGTAATTGAGTTCATTTTTGTCAAATTAACTTACATAATCAATAAATGTGAGTAAATCTTAATAAAAGTGAGCTGTTGAATTGTTTAAAACAGATTATGCACAAGATTACATCTAACTATCCACCAGTCACATCGATCACATACTTTCAATATCAGCTTAAATGACAATAAAAGAGGATAATACTGGATCATCAATATTACATAGTGTACATTGTGCTCTGTCTGATGCTCTCTGCAACATTTCTTGGAGTGCTTTAAAACCGAGCCGAGTTGTATAATGCCGTCCTTGTTGTTGTAAGCTGAGCTGAGCAGCAGCTCTTTATTTGCAGGCAGTGACTTTATTAGAGTGTATGGTTACAGACCCTTGGAAGGAGGGCTATTGTATTCTCACCCCTTCTCTGGAAAACATACCTCTTCTGTTCTCTTCCTTTGTGCAGTCTTCATAACAAATAGGCCTGATGGATTCTGCAGAGAGTTGGGAGAAATGTGAAACTATCTGTTTAGGTTAGATGTTTTTATTGATCAGAAAGAGGTCACTTAAATTATGACCTCTTGTGTCTTATGGAGGCATTGCCGTATGTCTGAAACAAAAGTTTATTTCTTGAAAAGTCAAAGTACCCTCTCTTTCTCTCTCTCTCTCCTCTTTCTCTCTCTCTCACACACACACACACACACGCTCGCACACACACTCTGCAACATGGACCAACAGCAGCTGACTTGGCGAGAAACTCTGTGTCACACGTCGACAGAAGCAGGGTCCAGTGAGTGTCTACTGAGGCTAAAGACAAATCTGCCTGCTTGATTTCACCTGGTAACTGAGCATGTAGTATTTACTTCTCGGCTGAAATGCAATCAGGGCCTGGTGGCTGGCGTGGAAGCAATGAGCTGCGAATATGTGCCCCTCCCCGAGTCGCAAGGAAGAGTTTGCATTCAAAAACTGTCATGACCGTAATGACAGAAGATTTCAGATTTCAGTTGCAACATATTTTTATATTGAGACGGAACGATTTCGGATATAAGATTCTTCCATCTTTCAGATAGGACTTCAGATGAGCTGAGCTTGATGAATCACTAATGATTAAAGGGGACACACACTGCTGACGTTTCGCCATCAGGCCGCTCCCCGGTGTGCATATAAACATGTTACATGCTCGAGACAAGAGTCACCTCTCTAATCTGGCTGAAGCAGTGTGTGGAGAGGCCCTTTATCCCACCCTGCTTTAACCGGTTGCTCACAGAAGAGCCATTTACCTCCACTAATGGGGAGTGAGCCTTTCACCGGGGCCTGTTTGCCTCTCAGCCCTCTGAAAGAAACTCCGCCAGAGAGGAGACATTAAGAAAACCATTTAATCTGGAGCAGTCAGTCTGCGTCTGCCCAGGGAGTGGACCGAGCTCCTTGGTGCCTTTTCAAGAGGCGTCTCTTCACAGCAACTATAGAAGTGTTAGATCAGCACTTTTCTCAGCCGCTCTCATGAAGACACAGTGGTTAACTAAACAAGTGGTTAGCCTCTTTGCTCGTTGTTTGCTTAGCCCGAAAGCTTTAAAATGTTGCTGATTATTTCATAAATGAACCACACAACATTTAACTCTTCTCGCTCTCTTCAACATTTGTGTGTATATTAACTAAACAGCCTTTTACTCATGTGCATTATCATAGATAAAAATCAACACGATATAATATAATTTTGGCTTGTTTATATGCAACCAATTGCAAATTACACTGGGGGCTGGTAGGGATGTCATTGGTATGAACCTGATATTTGTGCTGGATGAAAAGGTAATAACAGTTATTATAAACATTTATAATGCCTGGGATTCATCTGCAGAGCTGCGATCAGTTACTAAAAGGATCACTGAAATCACTGGAAATCATTTTCTTTGAGACCATGAATGACAAATCATTCAGTGGAAATCCATTCAGTGGTTGTGTAACATGCATCATTCTGGACCTGTGTGGCTTTACAAACTGACACTGCACATCTCAAAACCTCATTCGACCATAAAAGTGATTCAAAGTAAGGAAACACGCAACATGTTGCAAAAAATATTGCACAAAACAAACAAGGAGCAAAGTAAATACTTTATCTGGGGTGTTAAATTCTCACTCTACCTTATATAGAGAAAGCAAATTATTGATTTTAGAGGGGCATGTAATTCTCTGAATCAGGCAATAAAGCCTCCTTCACCCTTAAGGTAACCTGAGGAAAGAGTTGTACCAGAAAGAACAGAAGCCCTTCCACAATCACAACCTGGTCCCTGTTATTTACCTTTGTTTGTGGCAGTGGGAGCTTTTAACCCCCACCAGACACTTAGTCTTTACTGACTGTTTGTGTAGCAGTCCTACTATGGCAGCAGTGCTACACCAAGGTCATCCGTGGCACCAGACCAGAGTGACCTGTCGTTAAATTCGGGACAAATAAACACAAGGGGAACTCTGGAGAATGGGGTTAATCAGGTAGGTAGGTGGCTGGCAGGTTGCGATGAGCAGGGAAACAGTGTGTGAGGTGGGTGTGAGATGAGGCTATGGGTAAAATCTCATTCAAACAAAGACTGAATCACATCATAATAAATTATGCACATCCACAAACAGACTCACAAATCTACATGGCGCACACATGTGAAGCACTGCCGGTTATGACAGATGCTGTACGGTCCACTGTATTCTCAACAGTAAAGAGGGACCATGGGGGTCTGTGCTGTCTTACATTACTCCAGGGATCAGCTGTGACATGGTGACACAACGATCCTAACCATGTCACACACAATGCTGTGTGTGTGTGTGTGTGTGTGTATGCATGTGTGGCTGTGTTGTGGGATTTCATCAATATCAAATTTGCTCAAGCAGAATTCAGGTCATGCCTTGGTGCACAAAAAAAAACACAAATATTTTGTATTTGTATTATATATTAAGAAATAAATGTGTTTATATAAAGTAAATAGTGTGAGTAGTGGGTAGTGTCTATAAAAGCGGCGGTAGAGCTGGGATGTGTTGCGGGTTGTACTGCCCATGTTTGGCCAGTTGAGGCCATGCTTTCCTCAGGGTGAGCAGAGTCTGTAGCCAGCCTTCACATCGACTCTTGCTCTGGCCCACTTCTTTCCTCACAAGGCAGCTTTATATATGGGTCATGCCATAAGACCCACCTGAACAGTCATTGTATAATCTATACCGGCTGGGCATCAGTGGAAAGTAAATGGAGATACAGAAAGCTTTCTGAAGCTGTAGGAAATCCTGAGCTACTGCTCCACTGCATGCGTCTTTTCTTTTACACTTAATTAAGTTTTCTGCCCTTTGTTACTTCGTAAGGTTATGTTTTATCTGCACAACAAAATTGAATACAAGAAAGTTAGATTCCTTACACATTACAAGCCTTGAAACACCTTGTCATTTCTTAAATATTTAAGGAGCCATTATTCAGAATGTTTACTTTTACTTAGGTTTTCTTATTTATTTATTTATTTATTTATGTTGCAGCGTGATGTGTGTGTTCCCCAGCAGGGTGCGTGTGCGTGTGCGTGTGCGTGTGCGTGTGCGTGTGCGTGTGCGTGTGCGTGTGCGTGTATATATATATATATATATATATATATATATATATATATGCAGTGAAGGTCCATGTGCCATGCTGGTCAGTGTCTGTCCAGGTGCAGACCCTCTCTCCTGAAAACCACTGAGAGCCTGTCAAATAAAGTAAAAGCAGGGAGATGTGTGGCCTGTGAAAGGGATATCCTCACCCTGCCAGTGGGCTCAGAGACGCTTCTTTGTTTCCTGGCATGTCTCACATACTTTCAGAGGCCAGATAAGCCCCAGCACCATGAAACACTGCTTTATGTTTGGCCTCGATAATGTCCCAGAGAGGGCAGAGTGGACTCAGAGGAGAGACCAGTCAGTGAGCACGTAATATGTTCTAAGTTTTGCACCTTATATAAAGGGCCAGATCCACACGAGAGCTCCGGTTCGGTAGTCCTGGTTTATTTTAAGCACCCACCGAAAAATTGTCCAAACTTCCAGTTTAAATATTCCCCCCTCCTTCACTGACACTCATTTCCCTTTTATTTCCATCTCTCTCTCTCTCTGAGGAGAGAGAGGTAAGCCAGGGTAGTGAAAGGCCAGGAGGGGGGGAGGGTGGGAGGGGGGGGGGGTAGGCAGGCGGGAGGGGGTTTTGCTGTTTCCTGAAATCGGATTAGCAGCTACTCTACACTTAGATTGCAGGGACTGGGGCTTTAGTTTAGCTCAGCTCAAGACCACCCAACAGGTAAACAGGTACATTACTCTGGGGCAAAAAAAGGGAAAGTGAATGGTGAGGGGGTAGAAGATAAACATACTCATGAGAGAGTGGGTGAAATAAATACAAAACTGCTCTGCAGATTGTCGGAACTCTTAGTGCTGTTTGGCTGAAATGAATTCCATAAACTTCCAGATTGAGTGGAAAAAATGTATAAATCGCAATGAAAACCAAAAGTAGGAAAAAAAACCCCCTACAACCACAACCATACTTACTTTTGAAATATATTCCGAACTACCAATTTGTGAACTTCCTCTTCTCGAACCAGCTCTCTGGACCTTCACAAAAGACCTACAATATCTCAACCCCAGCCCTCCCCGCTCGCCGAGATATCTAAACCTCACATTGTCATGCTGCTGCCACAGCATCCCACAGAAAACCTCCTGAAAATTAGTTTTTGGCAACCGGCTTGCAAACACACTCTCCTGTCTGCCGCAAGCCACCAAGGCTTTGTTAGGCAGGCCTGCTCTGAGCCCGGAGCCTTCAAGACCCCATTATGCAGCAGGACTCAGCGGGGCAGAAAGAGCAGGAGTGTTTTCGCCAGTCATGTGGGCACACAGGCATTATACACTCTTCAGTGGCACTGTAGATATTTTGTGAGTCTTACAAACAGAGGGGAGGCCTGCAAGGCTGCAAGGAGAAGTTTTGGTAATTGGGAGTTATATAAGTTCCCAAATCCTCACAGGAGGATTTTAAGTTTTTCCCCTATTGTGTGTTTTGAAAAGCTGTGTGTGAAGGCCCCACTGTGAAGGTGACAAATCTTTTGACATAAATCACTGTGTAAAAGGTTAAAGGAATACAGTCAAGTGCTCGGGAAGAAGACCCTCTAATTGCCTGCTCTGCTCCGGCTTTGCTGAGCTGTGTTTTACAAATTAAACAGCGGCGCTTGTTGGCGGCAGAGCATTTGTCTGCGTGTGCTCGCGTCTCGCGTGCGTGCGTTTGTGCGTCTTTGTTCACATGCACCTCTGTGTGTGTCCGTCCGCTTATGTCTCATCGTAAAGAAAAATAAGCTTGTTCAGAGCTCAAGTCAAGATCCGGAGACGAGCATATCAGCTGCAACTGGACAGGAGGAGCTGGAGTCTTTACTAATCAGTGATGGACAAACTCAGGGCTCCCTGCATCTCAAACATCACTGCCTCTGTCAGGGGCCCCGAGCGCAGAACACGGGGGCTGTGCAGCTCTGATCAGTGGTGTTGTTTGATTTTTTTTCTTCCCCCTACTGAATCACACTGGGGAACATGTGTGTGTGTGTGTGTGTGTGTGTGTTTGAGATGCAGGGATGCATGTTGCTAACCCTCCCCTGAGTTGTATTGCATGAACTGTTAGCAAAACATTGTTGCTCCTGCTGTTGCCGCCTATGTTAATAAGATGCAGAAGGGGGAGGTGTTCATAGATATAATGGGAATCGTTATGCACGTATAGGGCTTGATATCTGTGCACTTAGCAAACCGCTGGCAGTCATTCATAGATGATTTTACATGAGGCTCCTCAGGAACATGTCAAAACTAATTTCTGATTAGTTGTTTCAAATTATTATCAATAATGGTCCTTTTGGGTCTCTGTTTCCACCAAACATATATATTCATGTATTCAATAATATTTTGAGACAGTGGGCTCTTGCAGCTCATTATAAGCCCTGTTTCTTTGTAATCACTGTGTCTTTATGCAGCATTTCCATCTGTCAAGCCACTCGCCTCCATGTCACTCAGTTATGTGTTGTCGAGAGAGGAGTACAGGGTGTGTAAATGTATTTATGAATGCATGATTTTGTGAAAGTGTGTACTTGGCTCTCTCCTCTTGCTGTCTAATAACTGGTAACCCCAGCTGTGAGTGTGTGTGTATTTGTCTGCCTGTGTAAGGCTGAGGCTCGCCGGGGCACTGAGGCGTAACTTGCTCCCAGTCAGGCCAGTGTGCAGAGACCAAAAAGCCTCCAGCCGCGCTTTCCCTCTTTCTCTTTCAATCTCTCTCTCTTCCACTGGGATTTGGAAATAGGTAGCTTGAAAGATGGAACACATATTTATTTTGTATACAGAATAAATGCACATGCGGTACATTTTTTTGACCACGCAGAGGCCCGCAGGAGAAAAAAAACTTTTAAAGACCATCCAATTTTGTAGTACTAAGGCGATATTTTATAATCATCATCATTTTTCCTTCACACTGGACAGAGAGAGACACTCTGTGTCTCTTACCATTAACATTGTCTCCTTAACATCTCCACATAGTAACCTGAGGAGGAAAAGCAGCATGGTGCCAGTGCCACTGCTAAAGCGTTTTCATGCTGGATTTGAAATCAGATTATACACGGGCCTGCTCAATTGACTTAATGGATTTGAAGAGACTAGATCCTATTAATAAAGGAATAAAAGAGGAGGAGGAAAGGAGAAAAAGGGCTGACTTTGCCCTCGAGGCTGTGGCCCCACCAGTGGGACCATAGGGCTAATCTGCTATGCAAATTAAATACTGCCTCTATGCAGTGGCCCCTCTAATGTCCTCCATTACACACCTTTTATTTGTTGTGATCTGATATTGCAAACAGATTTGGTTCCAGCAGCAGTCAGACTGGTATGAGAGTGATTACTGAGGAAGATTGAATTTGCATCCTTTCCCGTCCTAACAAAATACTCTTTGCCTCGGAGGACGGGGCGCTGGGAATATTCCAAGATGGTTTTCAGATTGGGACTGACACCCGTTTGATTTCCTGTCTGGCTGTTTTTTGTTTTTTTTTCTCCTCTTAAAGAATCTGCCTTCATGAGTTCCAGGCAGGATTATGACGCAGTAGAGACTGAGAGGTTTCATCAGTGCGATTGGCAGTATTTGGGCTGTAACAGAGTTTACACGCCACCCGTTTCTCTTTTGTCTTAATGAGGTTGTACTCTGCTTCATTCCTTGGAAATCTTCTGTCAGGCTGTCAAAAATAGCTGTAAAATACACATTTGCCACATACGGTAATCTGATTTGTACTTCATCATGACAGGGATTATACTGTACGAACAGTAGCTGTGAAACTTTTAGAGTTTATTGGGTGTTTTCAGCAGCAACGGTCACCTTTCTGTGAGTTTGGCATATTGTTACAGGGCAGAGAGTTTATCTGTGATTAGGAATTATAACTAAACAAGCCAAAGAGTGGAAAAATCCTGGAGGCTCCTGAATAAGTAGCTTTCATGATTCCCGGTTTAGCCTTTTTCTTTGACTAATCATAGCAAACGAGTAGATGAAATACTGGCTCAGATGTTTGTATAAGTGTATTGGACACTTAAGTGTACACGTTACGTGACATTAAATAAATTAATTTCAATGAACCAGCACAAAATCAATAAATAACAAAAAAAGACTCACATCCACATGAACACTTATATCGCACTATTTAATGTAAATCAACAAATAATTCAACATAATCATTTTAACCCCACCATAAACCTGTCACTCAAAATAAAAGCGTACGTGTCCTTGGTACATAAATATTTAACGTGTACAAAAAAATATCTGTGAATAATCCATGATTCTGCCTCAAGATAAAAGATCCAATTTATCATCCTTTTTGTCCCCAAGAGTGGTCAATACATAATCATAACTCTCACCTCCACCCCACCAGCCACAGCATTCGGACATGATATTTTCCACTGCAAATGATGATCTGCTCTTTCTATCGCAGTCTTTATCTGCGTAGGAGGAGCAGTATTTCTGTCCAATCACAGCTGAGAGAAACACACAACCAAAACCAAGGGCTAGCGTTTCTGCGCCTGTCGTCAGTGTCTAAGGTTTTTTTTTTCCAATCGCTGCAAGAGAAAGCGCTTCTGCAGGACAAACATAAACTAAATATGGAAAGTATCCTGTATCTTTTGATATCAACATCCTGCCAAATAAAAATGAATATCCACCTTTTCAACAAAGGTATGCCTGGGAGTGTGGACCTCATTTCAAGCACAATTAACTTGAAATGGAGTGCTGCAAGATCAATAGTCCCCAGTTGATCCAGAGGGAGCTGTCAGTCTATGGAAATGGCACACATATGGTAATATCCCCAGCTTAACAACAACTTAGAGGATTTACTGTTGCTGTTTTCAGACCCACATGAATAACAAACAGCGGGCCACCCCCTGGGAACCATTTTGTTTTATCCCAGCTTCAATTAATCTTTAAGGGGGAGGATACCATTCAGGAGAAATGGCAGGGGGGATATGAAGAGGGCGTCTTGTAAATGCAAAAAGGTATTCTGCTAATTATAAAAATTACAAATAGATGATCCACTAATGCAGATTTGATGTGTGTGTTCCAGTGTTTTCTTCCCATAACTAGCTTTCCATCATCTCTTTTTCTCTTCGACTCTTCCTCTCCCACACACAAACACACACACACACACACTCACACACAGATTAAGTGTGTTTGCACTTTCATTTTCTAATTAGGATACTTATGTGTCAGTGAGTGCTGCTATTGACAGGCACACAGACATTAGCAGGATTGTAAGTTCTTGCACTGATGAGTGTGATGAGATCGGGGGAGATGTGTATAGATTTTACCTCCTGCAGACTGTACTTCTTTCCTCTCAGCCTCGGGCCAGGAACCTGTGGCTTAAAAGAATCTCTGGCAAGAAATGAGAGTGTGGAGCGTTGGCGAGCATAGCGCCACTTTACCCTCCTTTGTGATGTCATTAAGTCAGATTCGTTTAGCGGCGTCAGGTGCGGACAGCCGGCACGTATAGACAACGGCGTGTCACCCGAGATAGTGCTCAAACCCGGGTCAATTCAGAATTGATTTACCTCAACTCTGCAATTGATGAAGTCCGTTCAGGTTAAACTGCAGAGTTCTCGATTGGACGCGCACATTGGGGAGTCACTATTGGAATTGACTTCTATGTGGCACCCTTGGCTCAAGCCAGGTGGGAAATTGAGTTACAAAGCACAGTATGAGAGGAATAGATGACCTCTGTGACAGTCATACAGTTTGCGTCTGCCGCTCAGAACTCCAGCTGAAGAAAGTCATTCGACTGAACTGAAAAGGAGACTAACGCTGAAATCCATATTACTCTGCTCACATTCTTGTGATCGTCGGGGCTGTTTGAGTCCTCTTGGGAATCAGGGTACTGGAGCCATTGAGAACATGAGTGGGGAAGCCCTGCTTGAGGCGAATACTAGAAAGACGGGGCAGTCAGGGTATGTAAAACATTTTCCCTTTTTCTGGTGAGATGTAGGCTGAGACACGTGACCAGACACACAGGCAATTCCCTGTCCTGTTTTCCTGGGACTGTGTTAGACTAAATCTAAATTGCTAGGATGATTTCGCCATTTGATTCCGATGAGGGAGACGTGATGTTGGCAAAGAAACAAATAAATGGAAATAAACGGGAAAGAAAAAAAAACATAACACCACAGCCTGCAGCTTGTGGCTCTTCCTGACTCCAGCTTTTATCATGTAAATAAGGTGAATGGGACTGGGTTAGGACAATTCCCCAGTCGCCACTTGGGCCAAATACAACTTTCCTGGGCTTTAGGCTCACAATGAGGAATGTATTTGGAGGCCTCAGTTTTAATTTAACTAGAGTGGCAGCTGAGGGGGCACCAGGGACCTCATCTCATGACTGCTGCGATCACTCTGGTGGAAGAAGGGGAAACCTCAGCCTGGCGCCGTACATTTCAATGTGCAAAATCTCTTCCACGCTTCCATCACTGTGTACGTGTGTGTATTTATGTGCATGTTTGTGCGTTGCAGCTGACTGTTAGAATCCCTCCGTGAAAACTGCTTTGGTTTCCCGGGGAGGAGATGCGCTTCTTGCTCTGCTGTAACATTTGAGTCATTACAATGTGAAACAGCACATCAGTTCGCTTATTATGTCTTAAAAAAAATCCTCCCAGCATCCCAAAGAGCAAGGGGGAAAAAATCCACCAAAGAGGCGCTGCCTTGAAATTGACAGCTGTTATTGTGCTGTGCCATCTGGTGCGTTTGCCAGGGAACAGAGAAGGGTTAATATTCTATGATGTGTGGTAGCAGTGGCACTGGCTCTTTTGCACAGCCAGAGTGAAACACTGGGTGCCAGGAGTCTGTGCACCCATTGGAGACAAACCTTCAACATTAACGTGGCACCGTATCAACCAATGTGGCTAATTTAATGGGTCAAATATGGTTGGTAAGGTGCCAAGATAACAGCCGTACCTCCAGAATTTCTAACAGGGTGGAAAATCACAAAGGGAAGTTACGGCTCCTCTTGGCATTGTGCAGCTTTTAATCCTCATTCTCTTTATATGAAGCATCACAGTCCCAGAAATGTTATTTTCCTTTTTTAAACGTAACATTTGGGAAATCTGTGCTCAGCTTGTGCGTCTATTTGTGACGCTGCGCATTTGTGTGCTAGTATGGACTTTGCTGCATCGGAGCTGTCATTATTCATTGACCACAGATGTAAATGGATCTAAACAATGGGACGCGTGTGCTGCGGGTAGCAATCGCCCCTGGAGAGGACAGGGCCTGCTGAAATTAATAGGCCTCCCGTGGCTAAATAAGCAATGGCAAAATAAGCCTAAATGTCCCCCAATCGCATGACAGACAGGGCCCAAGAATCCAAACAGCAGGTAGTTATTATATGAATTGCTGGAGAGGGACATATTGCAGACCCAACATGCCACATCAAAACCATCACACTGCACCGGGTCTGAATTGTTATGTGTGCATAGTATCCGTCAGTGGCGGAAAAAAGCTTATTTGCTGCACTGCGTTTCCTTCTATATTTGCTTTGTGTGTACCATTAATTTTCGCATTTTTTCCACAATCTCATTTTTTTCAGCACATACACCTTATTGTTAAAAGTCAAAGTTTATTTTACAAAACAGTTATTATCTTTGGAGAAAAAAAACAAACATCACATTTAATCAATTTCTCACTGTCAGAAAATACTGCATATGGTGCCCTAAGCCTCAGTGTTGGAAAAAAGCTGAAGAGTGTGGGTTTAAATATGCTCCTTAGCTGGAAAATACTTCTTGGAGCCATAGGCACATTTCTAATTCTGAACACTGGTTCACAAAATGGTCCAACATTTAAAGTGACTGGCGGGGGGTAAATTAGTGCTCCGAGATGAATTATCATACAATTAAGGACCCCAGAATGTGCCAAAACTCAAAACACACAATATGGAGAAAAGACCTACTTTCCCACTAATTCTTCAGAGACAGACAAAGTCAAGGCCTGTTCCTTTAAAAGAAGAAGCCTTCTTTTAAAGGAACAGGCCTTGACTTTCTAGTCCATTGACACTCGCGCTTGTCTTAACACCTGTGCCTTTGCTAATGATTTTTCTGTACATAAATTGTTGTACGTTGTTGTGAAACGTCAAACTAATTTCCCTGATTATGTTCAGCAATTCAGAGATTTATTTTTATATTTATTCCGACAAACTGTCTAATTCATCCTTTTGACTTTTATGTTCCCTAAAGAAAATAAAAATCCACATGCTTAATATGAGCTCGTGGTTCTTTTAAGTATCAGCTTTTCGTTTATCCTCTCGTGCTCCTCATACTGTTGCTCTGTTTCTTCTGGCTTCAGTGTGGCGATAAAGGTGGTTGTATTGGTGATGTGAGTTCTGTGGAGTGATGGGACTGCTGAGGTGGTCAATAATCTATTACGGCACACAGGCCTCCGCAGAGTGACAAATGTCTGTCAGAGAAATGGGCCCGGAGAGGTCAGAGCTGGGCTACTGACCTCCGCCCCCTCTGAGTGCCCGCACACAGATAGAGCAGGATGATGTAGTCTGCTGTGAAATATTCAGTTTGATGGCACTTTTGCCAAAACATACAGATGTTCAAAAAGACATTTGCCTTTGCAGTCGTGTCAGTGTGAAAAATTTTCTTATTTAGAAACATCATTCCATAGCCAGACATACTCTCTCTGTGAGGGATAATCAATGGGACAGGCATTTGCTTAGAAGTCTTTAGATACACAGTCATAATTTGAATATATTTTTAAAGTGAAAGTGAAAGCACGTTGCTATATTGTTGACATCAGAGGTTAGTTTCACTTAATGTAGTATTTGAAGGAAGGACCAGATCTGACTTGATTTGGTGCTGAGCACTGACAAAAACAGCCCTTTGGTGTCACCCTGCGAAGAATCAGTGGTGTTGTGTATTGGCAGCCCTGCTCCACTGTTATAATGATAGGAATGGACATTCACCATTTGCGTATCAAATCAATATCAAATTAAATTTTTTAGCAGTGCAAGCCACACTCAGAATCACCTGTAATTAGCCCTGACAGACTCCCGTTACCCTGCTCTCCCGTCTCTTCACTCTCAATACACACTCTGCTTAGACCGGTACTCACAACACCTGAACACCTGAAGGAGGTTCAGCAGAAACACATGCGTCTAGCCTTGTGGTGCCATTTGGTTTAAATAAACACAGTGACCCCCAAAAATTCATGACTCTGATCATGAATTTTTGAAATAAATAGGCCTAAATAGGTTTCATCCTGTATCCACTTAATAGTTATAAACACACTCGCCTCTTACACTGATTACGCCTACATGTGATCAGTGTAAGAGGAGGTTCTTGTCATGTAAACCTTCGCAGTCACAGCTGCAGCTTAAACACAGAAATGTCTTTAAGGTTCAACTGAGGTTGCGATGGGAGGCAGGGAGGTGGCAGTTGTGTTCATGCTGACCTGTCAGCCTCATTGTGCTCACTTCTGCAAAACAGCTACTGTTGATCAAGTGGAAATTAACTGCACCTGAATGACAGGCCATACTGGGAATCTGCACATTGGCTCTGGCTTTTTAATAGACTTACACCTCATTTGGCCTCTAAAGCCTCTGGAGCCTCCCTTGGGATGGCCTGAGGCAGACACACACACACACACACACTCACACACTCATACACTCACACACACACACGAATGCATGCACAGACAGAAAGCCTGATGAAGGGATGGCTAGGCCAGAGGGATAAACTTATAAAATAAAAAAGAGAAGAACGAAAGTGACGGAAAGAAAGATTATCAGACAAATTTAGACAATCTAACAGACAAAAAAAAAACAATGTTACATGAAGAACAAGACATATAATGAGTTTGCGCCGTCTATGACACACAGTTGTGACAAAGCCTGATTAGGACATCGCCGCTCAGTCAGGGAGGGAGCCGGAGCTGAACAATGCAGTCCGCTTCCCCTTCATAACAACAGACCTTCCTGTCTGACCCCCTAACCTCTGTCACCAGCAATACGTGTCACAGTCGCGACGACACCCTGTCAGACCCATCCCTCCCTCCCTCTATCCTCCAGTCACTCAGGTCACCCATGTCAACTGACAAATCCTAAATTATTCACTGTTTAAACTGCAGGTGTGATCAAGGTAGGTCTTATGTTCATGGTCTAATTATTTTATTACAACAACGCACAATTACTGGTACTGTACAGTGTTGGTGAAAAGCTCTTCAGCGCTCAGAGAGAGATAAAGTTGCTGCCACAGTCTATTACTTGATTTGGGATAAGACTTAAAACCGACACTGGTTCATGAAATTATTATTTTATTTTATTTTATTTTATTTTATTTTATTTTATTTTATTTTATTTTATTTTATTTTATTTTATTTGCTAATCTGACTTGAATTTGTGTTGTTATATGATGTGCTTTAACATTATTGTCCTCAGCCCACTGGTGTTCATGGTGATAACAGTGTTAATACAATATACAAAACATTTTTTACAATGTGGGAAATTCAGTTAATATATTTCCCTCATATATTTTTTACTACTGTTTTGCACCAAAGAAACGTCCTTAAAATAGTCATTAAAGCATTTATTAGTATCATTAATCATTAGTATAATATCATCTGTTGCAAAGAATTAATTTCTGGGAAAATGCGTTGCAACTGCATTAACTTTATTTTTTCTATTTTTATTTATTTAGATAACAGATACTAATTCTTGCCAGTTTCAACCGGTTTGTTTTGTATTCACTCTGTGTAGTTTGATGCAACTCTAGCAGATGGTTACAGCAGAGTTAAAAATCTGCTGCAAAATGGCATCCCTCTATCAGAAGTTAACAGTTAACAATTAAAGTGATTTCTCCAGTTAAACCAGATCTAATTAGCTTTTGCCAATTTCCCCTCTCGTACCCCTAAAACACTCCATCTGCTGTACTGGAGCCTCTGATACGCAGCGCCACTTCTGTGAAGAGGAGGCTCTGCAAAGCTCCCTCTCTTATTTTTTCCTGCTGGCTGGTTTAAAGTCATCTTTTGTCTGTTGGGGGTATTGTCTACATATTAAGTGAGGTTCTGTAAGGGTTTCGGCAGCATCTTGACTCCCCTAAGCTGAGGAGCAGCTGAGGTTAAGTGGTCTCCTTGCTCATGGCACCCATCTTCTTCTTCTTCACTGTGACAGCTGGGGACCAGACCGTTGCTATAGATACACTCTCCACCCCCAGTCAACTGCTCATTTTAAGTAAACACACACGCACACACAGATATACTGTATATCAGCTGATGGTGATCTTTGATCTTTTCATGCAACATTGACCATTTTCATGATTCTTCTTCTCCTTATATACATATGTATACACACACACACACACACACACACACACACACACACACACTATATATACACTATATACGCTATACAAAAACCATCATGAATGGTGAATCTGAAAGTGGGAAATGCGTTTTCTTTCATGCTCCAAGGTTTAATTGTTATCTTATTAGAGCTGATTATGAAAAATGGAAAGTCAGTTTTTGGAACAGTAAAAATAAATTTCAGCCACTGTGGAATAATGCATTTCTGTTTGTTTTGCTCAAATTGCTCAAAGTTTTCCCTGGTTGTGGAAGAATTCCAGGAGATAAACCAGTGATCAGGAAAATAATTTCAAATATTATTTTCCAATAACACACTCCACAGGGCAACTTCTTGTGTGCCAGGGTACAAAAGACACAGGTCTTTTTCACTAATGGAATGGACTGGAATTGAACTTTTTTGAGTGATAACTTTAAAATTACAAAACATATGAACACTACGGGACAATTATTTCAAAAGCCAACACAAATGTCTTCAACTGTTAAGTCTATTACATATAAAAGATAGTGGACTAAAATTAGAGCAGGTGATAAAATGACAGGGCAGAGTAAACAGGTGAAATAAGACATTTAAGATAAAACATTTTCTAATTTACCTTCCAAGACAAATTTTGCATTTATATGCAATATATAAACATTAAATACAGGATTAATAACAACAATTCTAACTTCTACTGAGAATTTATAACATTACAGCTATGTTTTATATTACATGATTATCCATAAGCCTCCTCTCATGGTTGTCCATGTTAATGATCACTAGTTAATTAAAGACCTATGTCTTCCGAGGACAGTAGCATTATTTGACTAATTTATAAATGTTTATACACTACCTATAAATGCTAAGTAGATGTTACCTATTCAAACATACATCGGGTTTATTGTTTAAAAGCAATTGATAGTAACACAGGCTCACTAGCATTTTTGTTAGTCACTTATTGCTATAGATTCAGACAAATATCTAATGATAAATATTTGTATTGTAAAAAGTGTGTGTTTCCTTCTGTCAGAAACAATTCTCATCATCACTATGCCTAACCAGCAGAATCTTCTCAATAGCAGTTCTATATATAACCATTAATATACTTATTGACAAAATGTTTCATGCTTTTTTTGTCTAATTATGCTTTGAATTTGTAATCAAAAATATCCGTTTGAAGCAATAACAATGAAGCCACAGCTGCACCTCTGATTGACCACTTGAAGGATCAGTAGAACATCTGATTGGGGAACATATTGCGTCATCATAAACTTAATACACTGGAAACTATAAAGAGCTTTAGAAAGAAATCTTTCTTTAACACTCCTGAAGACGCAGTGTGTGGCCTTGCTCACCCAGCATGCATCTTTCTGGCAGGGTGACACAGAAACCTACTGCGAAATCCTCTGAAGCCTGGAGGCTGCAGATGTATCGCTTGAATATATTTAATGTAACCACCGTGGGAAATTGTGAATAAGTCTGTGTATTTGTTAACGGCTTTGTTCAAACAGATAATTCATTGTAGTTATAAACTTGTTAATGGACTCTGAGTTCACAGTGGATAACTTTGGTGAATGTCATTTAGTTCTTTGTTTTAAAGGACTTTCTTATTTCCAAACGCTCCTGTGAATATAGTTTTCTTTCAGTTAATGTAAATGTATTTCATTAACATTGCATTACTTCTGTGACTCCTCTAGAGACGAGCCATTTAAGTCACTGTTCTCTGCGCCCACCTTCCAGGATAGGGGTTTCAGAGCAAAGAGGAAATGTGTTTGAATGGGGCAACAAGGAGGCCCCACCCAGGACCTTGGACCAGCAGGCTCTGATTAGAGGACATTTGTTCCACAATATTGCTGCCTCCTGGTTTCCTAAGGCTGGTGCGTTTGCACAGAAGGTGCAGGCAGATATTTGGGCAGCCGCCAAAGTGTTTTCCTCGCTAGCGGGCCACCTCGCTAGAGCTGCAGGTGCTGAGAGAGGCTCCCCACTGCTTCCTGGTGTGGTCTGTGACCCTACAGGCTGATGAAACAAATGCTGGCCTAGGGAAAATAAACTTATCTCATTTGGATGACAACACATTGCCTCAGGTTACAGTGTTGTGTTGCACCCGTTCTGAGAAACAAGTTGGATGGGGTCAGTGGCTCCTCATGTTGTTATGAAATGGATAGTGTTACAGTTGATAATAAAGGATTTGGGTTGTTTCAGACCCCATCACTTGATAACTGAACATTATTTAAAACTACATATTGTTAATTTTTGGTAATGCAGCAAGACTATCTGAATTGGCAATGATTTTAACTAGCTTGCATGTAGAGAGCCTTTGGTTGGTAATTGAGAACGTTGGCGGTACTCTCTGTGGAGAGACCCTCTCCTCGCTGACCTGGCCCTGACCCCTTATGTGAAGCCCATCACACAGAGGTGTAAGTGTGCCACCCAATGTGATGGATAACCCCTCAGATCTCTGTAATCTAACAATCACGGCCAATCATCCGGACTCTCTCTGTTACTATAATGATCGGCAATGATTTGGGCCCAGAGTATTTGGATGATGGATGGAGGCTCATGCTGGGTCCTGGGAGAGGGTGAGTCAGGCTAGATAGACCAAGGACTCAATGTCTATTGGCAGCGTTAGGAGGTTGGCTAGTTGTTCACATTTTTACCATAATGAAGTGGGGCTACTTAACCCTGGAGTATGTGGAGATTTCTCAGTGCTTTAATACTGATGTTTAAGGTGACCCCCCTAAGGGAGACACCCACACATTGGCTAACCATTTTGCCAGATGATATGCTAATTTTTGTGACCTCAGATTGAGCTGGGTTACTCCCACGTCTACCGAGAAAAGAGGATGATGAAGTGAGCACTGCATGCAAAGGAGTCTTTAATTTGAATTTCATGTTTATGTTGTGACCAGTTGTTTTGAGTCATCAGACAAGGACCAGTCCATCCTATGACACATATTGTTGCATTGCAACTAAAATCCATGCCATTAAATTACAGTACAATGCATTCTAACATATGTTAGAAGTAATACAAATACTGATGTATACAGCACGAGCTTGATTTGAATGGAAACCAGCATCTGTGTAGCAATAAAATGTTTGAAGCTGTGTTCTGTACTGTATGTCTATATAATACATGCAACGCCTATGTCTGGCCGTGGATTTGGGTTAAGGCTGTCACAAGCTCACATGAGTGCATGCATCACAGAGCAGGGGTACTCATCCAAACCCCACCCAAAAACCCAGTCCCCTGGTGCGGGGAATTACTGGGCCTCTCCCAGCTCCTGGTAACCCCTTCATTATCCACACACCAATGGGTCCGGATCAGATTCAGTCTTTCTGCAGGGGGGAGAGGAATGGAAATTGGGAGCTAGGGGCTGCAGTCCATGCATCTGAACAATGCCTCAATGTTTAAGAAATGGCCTCATGGATGGGAAGTGATAGGGTTCAGTCGTGTTTGGTCTGGAGGAGGCTTCCTTGTTTTCATTTGCCCATTTGTTAGTCTGCTGAAATGGATGCTTCTGATCTGTGGCTATTTAATTATCGAATTCTTAATTGGCGCTTTTGCTTTGGAGAAAAATAAATTATTTGACGCTGCATTTTGCTGTTTCCAAGGACTGTGTGGTCCGTGCTCTGTCGCCATCTCTTTTTCTCTCCCTGCGTCCTTTCTTCATTTTTAAATTAACCTCCTAATGGACCTCATCTGTCCAGAGAGAGCCTATTAACTAAAGCTCTGCTCTCATCCAGGGCCTATGCCTCAGAGGGCTGCAGACCCCACCCACACGAACCGTCCCTTACTGCCCATCAAACAAACAGCCTCGCACATCAGGAAATAAAAATTAAATGTTGAGAAAGCCGAGAGGTAACAAAAGGATTTCATTACATATAGTTAATTACCTACTGGCCCTCTGCAAACTGAAGAATTAGAGGGCTTTAATTGTTCTATCACACAGGCCTTGCGAGCCCAGCAACTCAGCAATCAGCCTGATTTGTTTTAAATGAGCTGCCATGGGATGGGGTGGAAGCTTGATGCTCTCTGTGTGCCCTCCCTCACCCATAGGTATGGTGGTGGTGGACTGAAGGAGTGGAGGTTCCTGAATAGTAAATTGAATGTCTGTAAATTAATGAAAATCAACAGCATCGGTCCCTGAACCTAACATTTTTTACTGCTCAAAACAATCGTCAAGGAACTGCACATTATGGGGGATCTTTTTTTTTGGGCGGGGGTTGTGGGGGGGTGTGTGTGTGTAGGATTCAAAGCCCCAGCACACCAACTCCGTCTGGGTGTGGAGGAAGCCTTGGGATTTGAACACCAGTGTTACAGAAGCAATTAGCATATTCCTGTATTAAAGGAGGGAAGCGTGACAGTGTTTTCCACGATGTCAGTATGTATCATTAAAAGGCATATTTTAATTAGGGACATGTTAGTTCGTTACACTAAATGGATTAACATTGCTTGTCAAGGGGAGAGATATGTTTTACATTTAAGTCCACTGGGGAACAAGGTCTCAATTTAACAAGACATCTTAAGTTGAGATGGATCTTGTTAGTGGGGACTCAGAAATGGCACTTAGACGTTGTAATATTTTGAAAACGGGTGAAGAGGCTGTATCACTGATCTGCTGCTTTTACATACATTTTTACAGTTTGCCATAATTTGCAAACGTTATCATTACCAGCAGACGTCCTTCAACGCAAATTAGCTTGGTTTTACATTACGAAACAAACGTGTCCCACTCAAAGTGTGTTCTTGTCTTCCAAAGTTTATGAGGAGAGCTTTTAAAGTGAGGAGCTCGACAGTCCACTTTCTGACGATGCAGCGAGTATAGGTTCTGCATGACCGTTTGGATCAAAGAGTGGTTATCTCTGCTATTGAGCTGTTCTCACCTCTGTCTTCTCTCATTATGAGGTGGACAACAAGAATTTCCCTCCATTAATCGGAACCCAGTCCCCGGGTCAGCCATCACATCGCTCCTAACAAGACAAAAATGCAAAAAAGAAGAGTGGGAGTAAGAAAAAAAAAAAACAAAGCAACTAAAAACAAGACAAGCATCTCCTGAATGTCATAGATGCCCGAGAATTGATTTCTTCCCTGTTAGTGGGAGAAAATGGGTGAGAAACTACTGCTTAGCCAGAGGTTCTACTAAATTAGATTCACTTTGTGTGTGCAGTCAGCAATCAGTCAGCAAAGTCAACTAGAACTGGTTGTGAAGTAAGCACATATTCATATAAATTGGCTTTTTTTTCTGCTGTGAATGAAATAATCCGCCACCTGACCACCGTGGAAAGCTCTACATACATTTAGACAAGTGGTCTCCATCTATATGTATGAATAGGAGCACGTGTTCGGGAAGGTTTTTCCAGACTTTCCATAACGACTGCATCAAAGGATTTAGAGACTATCAGGATAGTTACTGGGATGTGAACCCCGCAGCTGTGTTTTTACATTTCTTACACACCTGCTGTGCGAACAACACTCCTGCAAGGATTATATCCAAGAGGATTTGCAGCCTAGAGGCATGAAAATAATAAAAGAAGGGCCCAATTCTTTGCATGTGTTGTGCTCATTCATGAACTTCTCACTGAAAGATGAGATTAATCTAGACTTGTTCAAATGTAGACATGATGACAGATGCATTCTGGTGTATGCTGACAAGGTGCAGCATTTTAAAATCAGATCAATTACAAAACACACATAAATCCACACCTTACAACCCATTCCGTGGCGTTTTCCATGAGATTAGCTTCGGTAGAACGTCATCAGTCCTCTCTGACTGTCACTTAGCCCTGTCCAGGTATAATGTCCTGTCCTACTTTGCCAGCTCTTGATTAAAATGTTGACTTTTTTGCTGGGTAATAACCTGATTAATGTAATTGAATGTAAAAGGGCGTAGCTCAGCAGCACCGCTGATCACTGGAGATGGATTAGGAGAGAAGGCTTTCAAATTGAATACAGTTCTCCCTCCTCAGCTTGTTAATTGTGCCGTTTACCACTACCTGAGTCAGTGACCACTACTATTTGGTCTCTCTAATGATGATGCACAGTTCGACCCAGCCGCAGATAATTAAAAAAGCCTTTCCCACACCCACCCCCCATCTCTCTCTGTCTTGAGTTTGGTGTTGCATTGACAGTCCGCACTAAGGTTAGATATTGAGCTGTCCGCTTCGCAGAGCCTTGTCTGCAGGACCACGCAGCCCTCTAAATGCTGTTGTGTTTGAACGTGTGTGTGAGTGCTCTCCAGGATGAAAGTTAGGTATTAACGCTTGATACTGGGAGAAGTCGGAGGTTTTATCAAGTTCTTCCTGTTAAAATGGTTTCCCATCATTACTTTTGTGCTATTATTAACTCTAACATGGGAAGAAGGAGAACCTTTTGGAAGCTTCAGAAATAATTGCTTTCCAGTTGGAAGTCTTTGGAAGTGCTTAGGAAATTGTGGTTTATTAATTCCCTTTATTTTCATACTGCTTTATTCCGGCTGAATGCATTTAGTTTCAGTCAGTCAACACTTGCCATCACATGATTCTGTCCTAAATCCATATGTAGTGTTTTTATTAAATCAACTGTATTTGTGTATTGGAAGATATAAAGAATGGAACAAACATGTTTCTCTGTTGTTTCGTTTTACAATGCAGTGAAAAACCCCAGCACTCTGTAAGCCTATTGTTGTGTATGTGAGATGTTACAAACAGCATGCTGACTTTGGTGCTGAAGGAAGTGGTGCCAAAGATGAGGTAACTCTTATTGTCAACACCAGGCACTGGCAGCAAGTCCAGACAGAATTTTCTAGGACAGAGGACAGTGCTAAATGCGAATTAAAAAATTAAAAGAAATATTTAAAGCAGATGCAATTACTTTTCACACATGTTGTCAACCAACTAATTGTTTATGGACTCTATAAATAAACTTAAGCTATCATACCATGTCCAGTAATTTCAATAACCCACAAACAAAGTTACAGTACCACTGCATTTTGCAGGTGTTGATGAGGATTAAAAACAAATGGTCTCCATTTGTGTTGCATTGACTTTAACTTTTACCACATATGATATGATATGATATGATATGATATGATATGATATGATATGATATGATATGATATGATATGATATGATATGATAATGAAACAGAATGAAGAGTGTTTTAAGGGGTCTGTGATGAGGAAAAAGAAGTCTGTGAATTTACACTGCTTGCAGTCTTGAGCAAGTGCTGAAATAATTAGGGGAGAGGAGTCTTTGGCTGGTGCAAACTTCCTTCCACCATTGCAGAACAAAATAATAAAGAGAATGTGTGTGAGACAAAGGCAAGAGACCCCCATGGTGCCTGGGTCTCTGCTTCCTGTCATGAGTATTCCTGCGGGGTTTCACATGACAAAACGCAGAAAGTTGTTTTGTCCCCGTGCCTGTCACGATACACTCTCATAACCGCAGCTGCGTGTTTGTCTGCATATGCGGGTCTATGTGTGTGTGTGTCTGTGTGTATGTGTGACTGTGCTTTTCTTTTTTTGTGCTGGCATGTTGTCTCGCTGTCGTCCCTGTCAGCTCGTAGCCTGGCACCTGCTCTCATGTTCCTAATTAGTCTCATTTAATTAATTATATTCTACAGCACATCTCTCCTCCGTTCATATGCAGTTTTCTTCTGCAGGTTTCACTCCCGTCCTTTACGCCTTTAATTCCTCTCACTTCATATAAAGAAAACATGATTTTTTTTTTCCTGCGTTGTGCACTGCAGAAGTATGGGATTGTGTTGGGATGCAGAGGAAGTATTGTTATAGCCACAGTAGCTGTTAATAAGCCGTTAATAAGCTGTCCTCTGGTTGCATCGATAAATCCTTAAATACAAAACATGACAGCGAACTTAAACATGTAAAATGAAAGCTGCCGTTAGTTGACTGTGTTATTACTCTCTCCGTAGGTGCACTTGGTTACCGCCGTAATTCCACCCACCGAGTCTGACACTAAATGAGTGTTTTTCCTCGCGAGATACGCTGACAACCAGCTGACTCACAGACTCAATCTCTTCAGTAAGCTGCAGGAAAACAAGTCAAGTTTCAAGCATGGTGAGTAAACAGAAATCAGGAAAGCACTTTACCAGTGACAGTTGGCCTAAGCACCTCTTTCTTCTCTGTTAGCTTTTCTGTTCCATTTGTCAGGTTCACTTGGCTTGTATGCCACTGTTGTCTATTAGGTGTAATTTCACCATGCTTAGCACTACACTGAGAGCGAATGGGGAGACATGGGAAAGTAAAAGAGTTTATGAGTCCTGAGGGTCATTTCTCACAATTTGGCCACAAGAAATTTAAGTTCTGATAAAATCCTATATTATATAATAGTTGTCAGGAATATTTATAGTTTTAATAAGTGTTTAGATGTTTGGTAAATAATTCTCAATCAAGCCACAGAACATTTAAAAATCACCTTCATTTTGCGTGGGGTGTGATGAGTCCTCAAAACCAAGTGACATGAAGAAGAGGGCATCCAAGGTACACAAGCCCATCAATAAGGAGTGGAAACGGTGTTGAATTCCACTTCCTGATGTCAGAGAAGAGTGGCAGCCAGTCACAGGCAGCCTCACAGCTGCCCCTCATCCCGTGTTTTCCACTACAGGATCCCGGGCTTAAAGAAAAGATGCTGTTAATAATTCAGAGCCTTCATGAACACCACCTAACACCGTCACAAAAGACAAGATCAAACTTTTGGCAAAGCCAGCGCCGCAGCGGGCCGATAGTGTTTCCCATCGTAGCTCGCTGTACGTTGACCATATGGACCTCATAATCACCCGTGGGATGAATCAGCAGATTCTTGATCTGGAGCCCAAAATCACACGACACCTTAATTAGCTCGTGTTGATGACGCCCTTCACAGTGTTAATTTGCGACTACCAGCGAAACAGCTTCTAGCAAGCATGGTTCTGTTGAATTTTGTCAACACTGTCAAGAAAACAGAAACAGAGCGTTTTAAGTGGCAAAACTACTGCATATCACGGTGTTGGTTGGTGCAGGCAATGCAGTTCTAATATCAACTAAGATTTCACATTGCATCGCGTTACATATTGGTTTATAATGAGGAACTAAGTGTAAACATGTTTTTTTTTTTTTTTGAATAATAGATGCAGCCATCATTAAATTGTTTGGGGGTGTTTTCTTTTTTATCCCCATTGACATGCAGTCCCCAGTAAGGTGTAAATAATTGCTGCCCTCCTTGGGCGGAAGCAGCGAGTTGAAAAGGTCAGACATGTTCTGCATGCCGGCTCTAAAGCGGTTTATTAGCATCCCCACGACATATTCAGGAGATCGTTGGAGACATAATTACCTGAGTAAGGTACAGATGAACACTGTATTTGGGGGAGAAGGCAAGGTTGGTTGGATATTGGCTTTGTCTCCATTAACCTGGAGCACGGTGTTAAAGGATCTGTTTGTGGAGAGAAAATGACAGGGAGTCTGGCTGATGGGGCTGGACTGAGACAGTTAAAGGCCCCTCGCTGCATAGGATAATTAATAAATAAAATACCAGGGGAGCCCCTGCCATGCCTTCGTCTATGACAGGGGCTGTCTCCAGTGCGCTAAAGCATTAAATGACCAATTTCTGTCAGACTAACTTCCACGCACGCTCTCTCTCTCTCCCTCTCCCTCTTTCTTTCTTTCGTTCTCCATCTCTCCTTTGCCTGCCCTCCCGTCTCCACTCCCCTCTCACCCCTCTCTCCCTTGTTCCCTCCCGCGCCTTCCTCGTTTTTCTGAAGTGGGGCTACTTTGCTCTCTTTGCACTGAGTTTTTCAGCGACTGATGGCTCTAGTTCATTTCTGCTGAATTAATTGGTCCCTGAATGAATTCTGTTGACAGGGCAATTCATCATGTGTTTGGCCTGACAGTGACTGGGTGTTGGGTTGGGGAGGAGATGGAGGCGTCGGGAGTGTGTGTGTGTGTGCGCGTGTATGTGTGTGGGTGTCTGAGTTGGGGGGTGGGAAGCCAGTCAGAGGTGGTGGGGGTTGGTGATTGTGGCCTCCCACTTCTCTTTCTCCCGTTTAGCCTCGTCTCTTCCTCCTCCTGTGTCCTACTGGAGCTGCAGAGAGCTGGATGCTCTTGTTGAGCACTTTTACCAAAACAGTTGGGACTGACACCCCCACACCCCCACCCCTCCCCTCGCTCCTTCAGGCTGGGCGTCTGTCAGGCTGAAGACCCTCTCTCAGCTTGAAAGGGGCACGCAGGTCAGTGCTAACCCCATTTTACCCATTTTGGCCTTTTGTTATGCCCCAACACACTTCCTCCCCAACACTGAATCCCCTCCCCACCACTCGATGTGTCCACACATACACACACACACAGGAACAACAATCCTCGCCCCACAGCTCCTCAGCTCCTTTAGAGAGTGACATAATCAGGTAGCGAGGCATATTTAGTGCTTAATTACACAATGTGTCGCACAATGGCCATTCAAAACGGTAATTTAGCTCCTGAAGGGAAATTGCTCTGCGCTGGTGACTGATCTAACAGGGATGGGAATGGTATAATAGCATATAGTTGGCAGATGAGGCCTGGGTTGAGAAAGGCAGTAACTGCATTTCTCCCGACAGCTCTCCGACTGCTCATTATTCTAATTGCGAACTATGCTACAGTGCAGGATGCACACTGAGCCCTGTGCGTACTTTGAGTTTGAACATGGAGAAAACGTCTTTAGGCTGTGTTGAGTCAATCAATGCTCACTCATTACAAACATCACAGAGTCGTGTTCTTGTCGCCTGGATGGTCTCACCCGCCGACAGTGAAAATAACCTCATAATCGTGGTCCTGTCAGGATCAGGATCATCAGAGACTGAGCTTGAACCCTCTGACTCCCACACTGAAATAGTCTCAGGACGAGATGATGATCTATTTTCACAAGGCCATTTTCACAAACCTTCTTTTTAATTTCCACAGCCTTTCATCCGTGGAGCATGATGATAAACACAGAGTTGCGTCTTCAGGGACACTTATATCTATTTAAGTCAAACATATTTATTTCCATGATATGAACACCACAAAAAAAGGAAATCCTTAAACAAGCAACACATACGCAGTGTCACATTATAACTCTGGATATATGCGCTGCAGACTCTTTCCAACCTAAATCCATTTGGGATTAACAGAGTTAACGAAGGCGGCGTTGGGAACAATACTGCACCCGTGCAGCCACTAATTAAAGCCGCTTCTAATGAGGGCTTGTTGATTGACACAGCGGGGTTGGCCTCTCCCCTCACCAGCATCAACTATGACAGCCACATGATGAGGCTGATGACAGGCTCCCATGAAGGCAGATGACAGTATGTCACTGTTAGACCACCACCATTCCTCGTCACTGAACAATACCGTGCTCGAATGCTACCTTGAGATTTGTCGAGTCTTGGATCGCGGATGTTTACACAAAAGGCAATAATTATGTATTGAATGGTGCGTGTTTATCCTGGAGCATATTGTCGTTTATTCCGTTCATGTGCACCTCAAACCTAAAACGCACCAATGAAAGAAAAGAATACAAAATACTAAGCAACAATCCACCACTCTAAAGTGCGTTGAGGCAAAACATAATGTATTTTAAGAATAAATATAATTCACGTCACCGATGTGACATGCAACTAGTTTTCACTACACTATAATAGATATTATACACATATGGTATAGCATTGTCTCTATATTACATTAGATGCTTGCTGGGTGGAGAGCTTTATATACACATGATCAGGCACAATATTAAGAACATGATCCTGAACCATCAGAATATGATTTTAATAATAGTCTATATTTTCACTTTGTTGCCATAGCTTTGTTGCTTGACAGAGTGAAATATACACTTCACACTGTGTCCATCTTCCAGCTTTTTAAAATTAGCTTATTTGCTGTATATATTATCTGTGACAGACATGGATCATGCCAAAGAGGCCTGGCTGTAGGGCATCACCACGCCAACTTGACAATGAGGGTGAAGTGTTTGAGTATGTCTTGTACGAGGCCCATTGGCCCCTGTGGCAGGGCCTCTCTGTGCGGGCTTGAGAAGCCTCGACAATGACAGGTGCTTTTCGTAATGCCTAACTGATGAGAGCCAATCAGTGCGCTCCATTCTGCTGGCGTGCGTGTCTCTTCTCGTGCTGTTGTCATCTGGCCTGCTAAAGTAAAGATGAGCTTGACTGACAGATGCATCCGGGTTCACAGTTTATTGGTTTCTACGAGAGAGACAGATATGCCAATTTAGACAGGCTAGTGACAAAAAAGTTCCCATCTAAATGGAATAATTTTACCACTGGGAATTCTCAGCTGGGAGAGGAGGGAGTGTTGGTGTGTGTATATCTGTATGTGTGTGTGTGTGTGTGTGTGTGCATGAGTGCGGTGTTTTTCTTATCTTTTAACAAGGCCTGAATGACAAACACATAGGACAGTTAGGGGCTGACAGAAACAGCAGCTTTTGATGCTTCACAGGGGATCCATGAAATAAACAATAGGCAGAGGAAGCAGAAAAACTGAATTACAACCGGTTGGCTTTGCTGTGTCTCTGAGTGGAGTGCAGGAGGAGAGAGGAAGCGATGCAGCAGTGTGCCATAGTGGGATGGAACGGATGCATCATTAAATAAACTGGAGTCAGAAGCAGAGGCAGTGCTCTCAGCATTGCATTCCCAATTGTCCTTCTTATTTGTTTCACCCCTTTTCTGCCCCCCATTATCTGTCTTCTTTCTCATTGAACCCCCTTTGTCCTGCGCACACGTGCGCACATTAATATAACGCAGTTGTCCTTTTCATCGTACAGACTTACAATGTATGTGATTCCTGAAAACGTCCACACACTGATACACACAGGCAATATGTTGTGCAGCTATCATGTATATCATATTTGAAAGCTGTAACCCATGTGAGTGCCTTCTGTAGTCCCGACTGTTAATAAAACCAAAATGTCAATACAGCAGCAGCAGCAGTGCTTCCTAGAAACCTTGAACTCTGAATCATTTTCTTATGGGGTTAATAATGAGGGGACACCGAGTCAATGACTGACATATAAAAGAATTTATTTCTCATGTGCACAAAAAGAATTGGAACAGAACTGAAATAGAACAATGATTGAGGCCACAAGGCTTTCTGTATAGATTTTCATCAGAAATCCTTTTTACGTCCATGACACATCTCCTGTATCATCTTTACAACAGCAGAAGAGCCATTCCCTCAGAGGTGCTCCGCTTCCTAAAGCAATGACTTGGCCTGAATGACATGGCTTGCACTCTGTGCCAGTGTTTCATCTTCAGCTATGTCGCGCTACATGTGGACAGAGATGGGCAAAAACCATGTGCGATTTGTTCTGGAGAGCAGTGCTGCAGTGGGTTTTTCTGTTGTCAGGTTCCCTTAGCAATGACAGCGAACCCTGGTACCAGATGACGTGATTTTAAACTTTATCTTGGACGCCTTGTTGTGTGTTGTTTGGGGGTTGAGGAAGAGGAGTCGGGAAAGGGATAGAGCACAAAGTAGGAGGAGAGATGGGTGACTGGGAATAAGCGTGGATGTGCTTTTATACATGGAGGCACAGATGACTGCAATTTGAATTAACATAATGATCACAACATCTACTAACAGCCAACAGGACAATAACTTTGATTGTTGCCAAGGACTTCAGTTTGATCAGGGGAATTTGTAGAACAATAATAAAACTGGAGAAAAACCATTTCACACTGAGGGTCTTTTGTACTTCTTAACTTTTATGCTGTTTTCCACGGTGATTTCTTGTTCAGAGCCCAACAACAAAAGATGATACAGAAAGCCATTTAACTCATTGCATAGTGACATAAAAACATCATCATGACAATATCATGAAAATAAAAGAAAATGACAAAGACGACCTATGTGATGTTAGCATCTGAAACCTGCTACTGACGTATCCACAGGTTATATATTAGTTGTGCATTTCATCAGCACAACTTTACATTAAGACACAAATGTAATGCATGTTTTTTTTTTTCAGTTTGTATATCTACAAAGAGAGCCAGTACATTAGTATGATACTGCAATGGTGGTTGTGATATTATTTACAGAGAAGAATTGTCTTCACATTATTCACAAATCATTCTACAAAGCAGCATTTAGTTGCAATTGTTGGAATATTGAGCCACTGAATTTCACCTTGTTCATTACAGTCAGAATGCATCATGTTGTTCGCCTGTTGAAAAGTCACGACCTACATGTTCAGTGTCGACTACTTATTTAAACGATAATACTGTTTTTACGTATGCATACATATACTGTAAATAAAACATTAAATATCAAACTAAGTCTTTGGCAAATGTAGTTAAAAGTACATTCACAAAATATTTTCCAAAAAGCAAACTGAATCGGTGTTTCCTTTTAGCCCCTATGGAGATTTGAACATTACTCAGGAAGGGTGGTGGTTGTTATGTGTTTGCAAAGGCAGGTATTTTCATTCAAAAGGCATGAATTTAAGTTGGAAACATAGCGTTGTAAGGCAATTGTTTAAGCTCTTTTACAATTCGGCTCGCTCAACTGCATACAGCTTTCTAAACTGTGTAGGCATCTAGTGGTATGACTAAGTATAACCAAGAAGAACTGAAAGGATTTGTTCATGTAGCCAAAGAGCTATGGTTTACAATGACTTCAGAAAAGCATGGTTTTCCTTCTGTAAAAGACATAGACATATCCATCGGTCTGTGTTGTGCCTTTACACCTGACATATTTAAAACTGATGCTTTAACTCGGATGGTTAATGAAGCTTGATTCTATGTGAATGTACCATTTAAGTCAAATGAGCTGAAGGTTTAGTGCAAAAAGAAGAGCAAAGGGCGATCATGCATGGACGTGGACATGACTGGAAAATGAGGGGAATGTGACGACAACTCTCTGGAAAACTCTTTGATACCATTTTTTTTACATTAAAAAATAGTGACAGGAAAAAAATAATTTAAAGTATTCAAAATTCTGGCAAGACCATTTTGAGTTCATGGTTACCGCATTTTTAATACTTTGAAAAATGATTTACATTTTTACAGCTGATTGTTTGCCACAGGGAGAGTGATGTTGCTATTGATCTGTACAGGGTCAGTAAACGTCATAGGACATGCTGTTTTTCTGAGAATGTTGGTGGAGAAAATGAGAGCAGAAGATGTCATCAAAGCACCAGAGTTAAGCCTGGCCTACATTGTGGAGCCCAGATCTCATTAGGTGTCAGAGGGGCCCCCCACAACACTGGTTCAAGTCTCTGCATCGTCAAGCTATAGGACCATTGTCATCTCCCCTGGACTTTTGTCTTTAGAGCAGAAAAATACTGCAGTTCATTATGTAGAGGAATGTGAGGATCCATGAATAACATAATAACAACAACAACAACAGCAACAAAGAAACAAAAATAAAAACCCACGACAATTTTTTTTCCACATGGTATTCTTCACACTGTTTTTCTTCAATTTATATTTTATAATATATATATTTATATAATCTCTTAAAGTCATTCTGGAAATATTCCGGTCTGTAAGAGTGAGGGCGTGATGGGTGAGTTCTGAACGCCCGTGGGGGCCTTTTCACCCAAGGTGTGTAGCGCTGAAGCTGGGCTAGATGCACCGGCATCGACCTTGTTGATCCTTCCTCTGCATCACATAACATCACAGGGTTTCCTTTAGGATTTCACCTTGCTTTCCCTTGACCTCAGTGTTTCTCAGACAGGGACAATACGGAGGCCGTTGCCCTGCAGTTTGAGCTGCTCCGCGTGGTAACTAGTGGCGGTCGTAGGCAGTGGCAGCAGTGGGAGGTGCGGAGCCACGGGATGCGGCACTATAATAATAAGGGGAACCTGAAAGTTAACAGAAGAACGAACCGTTGGAAATTATGAGGTCGAACTTCCCGTATGATATATGTCTAAAGCCCCAATGTCTAAAAATGACTTTAATTTCACTATATATCTACTGCAATTCAAAGCTTAGCAATGTGCACCATGAAAATACAAATTGACTTACTTAGTAATGCTGGATTGCTGAACCTCCATGCTTCATTGTATGTAGTGTACTGTGGATGAGAGTAAGGGTTTCCAGAGAAGTCCCCTCCTAGCAAACAAATGAAGAAAAACAAGCATTTTTAGCAAAGAGCTAATAAACAAAGATGACAAATTATGTTAAAAATTAGTCTTCAAAAAGCTACATAGCAGTTACATTGCAGTCTTGTCACACTGTAGTGTTTTTGGTGCATATTGCATAGATTTTGTCTCAAGTCCCATCAGGTGAAATTATTGTTGAAATAATCTTTTTTTTTTTTTTTTTTTACATTGTCCTCTATTTTTTAAAGACTGACTCCGCTTCAAAATGTTCCAATAAGGTTCTCTGACACTCCGGTGCAGGCTGTGGTGGAAAGTGTGGGAGGCTAAGGGGCTGTCAGGCAGCGATGCTGTGGGTCCACAGGTTTCTTTCATTTATGAGACCATAAAGGCTGGGTTTTATATGAAGCTGCTGAAGAATGGCCTTTGCTTTAACAGTATTTGGGATCAGTCACTAAATCTTGGTCATTCCGCACCAGATGAAAAAAAAAAACCTACAAGCCAAGGATTAGGAAGGCATGTGTGTTTGTGCACTTGTTTGTGTTTTTAAATTAGTAAAAAGAAAAAAAAAAACACACAGTTTTCTTAAATTGGTTTGATGTTTGATGAATGTTAACCTTTACCCCTATTTATGTATATGTATTATGTATATGTATGTTACCTTTATTCACACTGAGCTCCATTGTAAATATTGCATGCCTGCTTGATTACTGCTCAGTGTGAAAGGTACAGTACATGTCTCCGAGCAATAAAAGGAAGTGTGTTTCCAGTTGTTTGTAGGGGGGACCAGCACGCATTACACGGCCACTATAGCATCCTCACTGCTGGTCGTGTAACTCGAGCTCGTCCCTGAGAGAGATAGTGATTTAAATATTTACAGGCCCTCCACGCCGCTGTGTTTTGACCCTTAACTGTTTGCTGTGAACCTGAACTGCAGGTTAAGTAGAGGGGAAAGAGATACGCTCTGCAGCCCCGAGTGTCCGGGGAGGCGAGGAGAGGAGCAAAAGCAGTGTTTATCGACGAGGCTGGTGAGAGTGCGCTGTGTGGACATGGCGAGGGTAATGAGCGCTGGGAGCTGGAGTGTAACTGAGAGGAACTGTCCTATCTCACGGCCACTGATTGTGGTGATCGCCTATCGAGTTCATCTAATGTCCTCATCCGCAGATGCTAACCACACGCTTACCGCAGTCTAACAATGCTTTAACAAGCTTCCTTCAATCCTGTGAGTCTAGAGCGGTGTGATTTGAGCTTTCTTCTGCTTCTCAGTACGACCTGAGCATGAACGTTCGCAGTATTCACGCGCCCCCAGGTTGTTCAAACAAGATTAACCAGAGGGGAGAAAATAAAACCAGCAGAAGTAAAATTAATAGCATTGTAAAAGAGGAATAGTGTCACCTACCGGGTACCATTCCAGCGAGTGTGGAGGTGGGGTAGCTGCCTTGTCCTGTGGGGGGGACGTGAGGCGGGTAGCCAGGTAAGGTGGTACTGGCCATGTCTCGACCTGCAGGCACACAGGAGGCAAGAAATTCCAAGGATGCTTGAACGTGGAAATATATTATATATTTTATATGATTAAAAAAACTTCTTCTTCATATAGTAATTTCTGTACACCTCTAACTGCTGAGTTATAATAGCCATAATAATAACAAAATAACAAGCAATTCCAATGTCTGTCACAGTAAATCACCACATTTCTAATATTAACGTCTAACTCTAAAGGCGTCTGACACTTATTTCAGCAAAAGCACCGGGGATGAGTCACCAGTCTATCACCCAGCAATTTGCATGTTACCTTCAGGAAAGTTCCTCGTGTTATTTTTATAAAAGGATCTCATCTGAGACTATTAGTAGAGTAAGATTAATGTATGAAAGTCCTAAGCAGCTTTAAACGTGACGGGGGCACTAGACCACTGAGAGCTCTCTCTGCTCTCCGCTCCACATTCAGCTCTTTTAATTAACAGTGACAGTATCGGGCCTGGCCGGATGAAGGGGAACACAGGACAGGCAGTCCAAAGCCGGCCCCAGCATCAGCCCTCCATCTCTGCCTCTGCAAGCAAACCCCCCTCCCAACCCCCCAACCCTTTTGGCCTTTCCTGCCCCCCCACCCCACACCCCCTAGACCTCAGGCCTGTCACGAGGCTAGAAGGACTTTAAGGCCTATTGTTAACCCGAGGGATGAGCAATGGGTCAGAGCTGGAAAAAAGCAGTGTGAGAAGAGGGTGAGAGCCCCTTCTCTGTTAATGAGGGCAGTCGGTTCCACTGCTGTATACACAGCATTAAAGCCACAGAGGATGATGGGTAGGCAAAGCTGGTGGCTAATTCAGTGTTATTCAAAGAGTTAACATAGGGAAATAATCAGGTGAAGATCACAGAGCTTGTGAGCTTGATTGAATTTTGATTTGAGTCAAGGGCCTTATGGGTAAAGTTGTACCTGCTATAAAGTGCTGGCTGGCATAGTGGCTGTAGCAGGGGCCATGGGCAGGGTAGCTGGGAGTGGAGGCATCTACAGAGAGGCTGGACTGGTGGGGCAGGATGTCAGCTAGAGCAGAGTCCCCAACAGAGGAGGGGGTGAAGGGGGCAAAGGACGCCTCATGGGGCTCCCGCTTTACACACTTGAAGGGTGGATATGATGGGTGAGAGTCTGCCAGGTGGAAAGGAAAGAAAAGAAAAGAAAAAAAAAAGAACTAAGGATGATGTAAACATGCAACTCCTCGCATACTGTGCATCTCTTCACTGCAGTCACTCGGATGTGAGGTGGGATGGATGGTGAGCTATGATGGGCGAAATATTCAACTGCTACAGTGGCAAAAACAAGTCACGCACACCAGGGGGCGAGTGATAAGGCAGCGACAGGATTCCCTTTAGACTGGGAACATAACACTAAATTAAAGCGAACCTGACTTCAAAGTGCACGCGCAACTAACTATACGTTAATTCCACATCTCTTTAACAAGTCGCGACCAGGCAGCAGTGTTCTGAATAGATAAGCAGTTGATTTGTTCATTTACATAGCTTATAATAATAATCTCATATGCATCCATCAGTAATTCATTCGTCTAAGTGGAAACATACACCAGTGAAATGTTGCAGCAAAACATCGCGCCTGATCAATCAAGCTTAAATGCGGAAAAAAAATTTCCCCAAGGTTTCGGGTAAACAAACAACATCATCTCACGGCTGCTCCCTGAAAACAGAATCACCACCGCAGATCAGCAAACAATCGGCTTGCAGCCAGTTCAGAACTCCACACTTTGATCTAATGTTGCTGATGAGCCCTGGCATCTTTCATATCAGCGGCTCTGCCTCTCAAACCTATGTAATCAATGTGAGTCCTGTCTCTGGCCTCTCCACCTCTGCTGTAAAGCATTTCTTTTATTCGCAGGGGCCTTTAGGGAGAGATGGCTCTTTCCCGACACCATGATAGCCTCATTAGCTGCTTCCCCCATCATTGTTGTTTTACAACAGGACTGTGTGTTGCGTTTCCTCATTAAGATAAGAGCTGTTCTATGGAAGGGGGATGCAACCCTGTCAGCCCTGTGAATCTAATGCCAGGCACTCAGGCAACGTAACTGACTGCTTTCCCATAGAACTCTATTATAGGATCACCAAATCTCTTCCTGCCTCTTTGTCTTTATGACAGCTGCAACTTGATTTAAACAAAAGTACAACAATTACACTGAATACCCTTGTCTCAATGAGACAAATACTGTTGTTATTAAGGAAGTAACAGAAGTATAACAATGCAGATATTTAACTTATGATTGAATCATTAAAAAAAGAACATTTGCCATGAATCTCTCTGACATGAACAGAAGAAACTGTAGAGTGGGCTTTGCATCTAATTGGGTGGACCATGATTTTGTCACATGCACTGCACCAGTATGTCAGAGTTTGCGTATGGGAATGACTGCAAAGAGCTGGCACACAGCTCCGCTCTGCAGTTAATTATAGCCAACATTTAGTCTTTTCAAGCATTTAAAGTTAAAACAACTTTCAAAAGTCAAGTTGCACTCTCTTTGATTTGAATGCAAAACTAAATCAATCCCCTTAGAAAAGAGTGCAATACACTGGCACAAAGCAGTGCAGCAGATAATATAAAATGATTGCCCCTGTCGGAAAAAACCATAAAGACACTATATTCAACCCGCGGCTCGAACCAATAAGCAAAGTTTTCACAGACAAACAAGAGGCTGCGCTGCAGAACAAGCAGCTACACACATTAACTAACAGAAACCTGTGAATCTGAGCTCGTCCACACTTCATCTGAGACTTCCTGCATACAGGCCACTGTTTTCTCATCGCCTGAGCAACTGTTGTCAAACAGACAGGGGTTACGACGCAACAACAGCCGATACAAACGCTGCGTTCAAGACCACTGAACTCTGAAACTAATCAGACATCGTGTTGCTTATTGTCCTAGAGACGAGGCAGAGCCTGGGTAAAGGGAGCCTGTCAAATCACAGGCCTTGATGATGGAGATGGAAGATAAACTCAGGGTCCTTGGGGACTCTTCAACCCAGCAAACACATCTCTCGCAGAGTGGAGACGCTATAGAGTTCTCCAACATCTGTCTCTGCTCCAACCGCCGGTACCACGTCTACAGACCCCATCAACCATAGAAATGGACTGTTTAGAACCTACAACAGTCCTCAGCTTGATTTGTCCAGATATAGCTACAACAGGCCTCCCCCAAGTGAGCGTTTCATTTTTAAGCGTTCACCAAGGAAATCTTATGAGCAAACCAGCAGACGCCTTTTCATCGTCTCACCGTCAGTCGGCAGAGAACTTTTTCATTCCTACTGAATGTTGAAGATCACAGCAAAACTTGTCTGCAGACGTGTGTCTATGTCTCTAGCCATCTTTGCACAGCCACTGTTTGCTTCCCTGCGTTGTGGAGGTAGTAATTTCTAAACACTTACACAAGAAGGGGACAACTGCTAAAGGCTGCATCCAGTTCTGAAGAATATTTGCAGGGTGAAATAGCTTGAATTGCCCAGCCACGTGTTCAGAGTAATTCATTATCAAATGTGTGCTCAAAGGTTAGAGTGCTATTGTGGGGGGTTGATATAAACATTAATTTTCCAGCTCGGGGCTGCAGGTGTTAACTGAGCTCAGTTTGTCACCAGGCTACACACCGAGCACCGCGGGTTCGGCTTGGCTTGTTGTTTGAAAGTAGTTGGTAATGCCAAGTCATAAATGCTAAAATGAATGTCGGAAAAAATACATTTTCTTTTTTCACTTGCTCTCCGAGAGGAAGAGGCACAGATAAGTGAACAGGCAGATGTGCTGTAAAGACACAGATTTTCACTGACTCGTCACATCTGCGAGAGTTCTAGTTGGTCAGAGGGGTTGCCCACTTCCACCCAGCATCCCTACAGGCACCAGCCAGAATGATTATCAAGCCCAGCCTGCACGGAGACCACTGAACTATCACTAGACATAACTCTAATTAACTACTGCACAGATATTTAGTAACAACATAATACTAATTACAAGAATAGAATGACGAGTCACGATGCACAGGATCTACAGAGCACTGTGTGCTGTTTACAGTTCTGAGGTGTTAATAGAAAATAGTGCAGACGCACCAGTGCTGGACCGGAGCCAGCCACCAGGGGTGACACATAACACATTGTTGTATTCATGTAGTCACTGAAGTGTTTGCTGTGTTAAGCTACTTGTGTGTGACTGGATACAGACACATACACATATTACAGCTTTTTTTTGCTGTATACATAGAAACAAGGTGCTAACCCCAACCGTAACATGTTATCCAGTTAAATATGTACTGTTTTCAGGAAGCAATAATACTGTTTATTTGGATTTGATTTACTCATTATCTTTAGCTTTAGGGGGATAAAACTATTTTGATATTTTGGCATCTTCATAGTTAAGTTTACCTTAAGTTTAAACACTGAAAATCTGAAAATACTCACTGGGCAGAACAGGATTTATTAAATTCCAAAGTGCTCTCACTGTCAGATTTGCTTGTCACCCTCCTTCTGAGGTAACTGTCTCTTCCGCACGTTTGAGTAAACAGAGGACACAAAAGATGGCCGACATTGCTTTCACGAGCGCCCTTGGTGTGCAAAACCGAGCACTTCATTAATCATTCATCTTTAATAGATTATGCAAATTTCGGGACATAAAAATCAACAAGATCAATAACTGTATGAATTTTAATTGGGAGCAGAAAACATTTAAAGAATGAATATAATCTTGTGGCTTCATCCAGTATGAGAGCATAATTTATTGATAATTGGATCTCAGCCTAAGTGAGGAAGGTAATTTAGCACTTTTTCTGCCTTGGCATACATTCCTATTTACTGTGTTTGCTAATGGCGGGAAAAAAATAATATTATGCACTAACAACCTACAACCAATCAAATGCTTCACGTATTACTTTGTTTATGGGGATAAAACTATTTTGATATTTTGGCATCTTCATAGTTAAGTTTACCTTAAGTTTAAACACTGAAAATCTGAAAATACTCACTGGGCAGAACAGGATTTATTAAATTCCAAAGTGCTCTCACTGTCAGATTTGCTTGTCACCCTCCTTCTGAGGTAACTGTCTCTTCCGCACGTTTGAGTAAACAGAGGACACAAAAGATGGCCGACATTGCTTTCACGAGCGCCCTTGGTGTGCAAAACCGAGCACTTCATTAATCATTCATCTTTAATAGATTATGCAAATTTCGGGACATAAAAATCAACAAGATCAATAACTGTATGAATTTTAATTGGGAGCAGAAAACATTTAAAGAATGAATATAATCTTGTGGCTTCATCCAGTATGAGAGCATAATTTATTGATAATTGGATCTCAGCCTAAGTGAGGAAGGTAATTTAGCACTTTTTCTGCCTTGGCATACATTCCTATTTACTGTGTTTGCTAATGGCGGGAAAAAAATAATATTATGCACTAACAACCTACAACCAATCAAATGCTTCACGTATTACTTTGCATAGTTGTGAAAATTAAGTAATAAAAGTTAACTAGATATTACTTCTGAGTTTAATTTGGAGCTCCAACACATCTTTTTTTTAATGGGTGCACCAGAGGATGTTGTAATGTTCCACTTAAATTTTGTTGGTTCACCTCATTATGCAATCTGTGGCCCTCGCATGTATCGCTTTAGGAGGCCCCAGGCCCCCAGGTGGCCGGGAGGCCACCTGCTATGAGTGTGCTCCCCAGAGCGAGACCGCTTTCATAGGAGGAGCCCAGCATAAAAGACAAAAACACACCTTTCTTCTCCTGAGGCCCAACTTTCTGGGGCAAATCTACCTCCCACATATACAGGAATAAAAGAGGGGTCTTTCTTTTCCTCATAGCTCAGTGCCTGGGTCCTGGGCTGGACTATAGGGATCATTTGAGAAGGGCTACTGCAGTTTTCAATCATGCTGTCCTCCTCCTTACTCCCTCTCCCTCTCGCTCCCTCTCTCTCTCTCTCTCTTGCTCACACACACACACTCCACAGTGGACTCATTGACTTTGATGCCCACTGCATAATTATGGGCGTTTTATTAAAAGCCTGGCATATTATTCTCGAGTCAGTGTGGCCATCGGTAAACCTAACCTCTCCTGGGGAAGCGTCTCAGCATCCACAATGAAACAATATTTCAATTAAGCGGGCGGCCATCAACCTCGACAGCGGGGCAAAGGAAGCCAGTGTGCAATACGGGCCGGGTTAGAATGGGTTATATGATACAGATAGTTAATACTACATGATATTCAATACAGTGCACCTGCCATTACCTGTTGGCTCTCAGTGGAAGTTCATAAGTTGGAAAAAAAAACCCGAAGGCAGTGTTTTTTTTTTTTATCTTGTCTGTCTCTATCTCAACAGCATGAGGCAGCCAGCCAGCCACGGCGCTGTTCCAGCAGCTGTCAATCAACAGGCTATCATAGCCTTTGATGACACTGTTGTGTCGAGGCGGGAACAGCAGCTGTCTCTTATGAGAAGTGCTCCCAGTCAATCTGTTAACGGGCCAATCCAGGCTAACACAATAGCCAGTTAGGAGCAGCGTGCGAGTGTGTGTGTGTGTGTGTGTGTGTGTGTGTGTGTGTGTGTGTGAGGGGGCCTGAAGGATTTAATGGGCTCAGATGATATATCGCCTCGCTCTCGAAATAAACACACAGTCTGTGGAAAACAAAAAAAAAAAAGAAAAAAGAAAATGCCTTGAAAGAGCGTTTTCATTTGGTGATAAGAATTTTATATCGCTGGAAAATGTGCGTGCCATCAGGAAGTGGCAGTCAAAACGGGGATGAGTCAATGATGATGCAATATCTTAAATAAGAACCAGATGTACAGCATATCTTTTTTCCAACACTCACGCCACTTAGTTGCCGTTGTTTTGAGAGAATATTAAAGACAAATATTTTGAAGTTTCCAGTAGTTTTTCATCCATGAGTATAATATGCGCGATTTAAGTAAAAAAACAATACAAATATTTGTTGTGAAGATGTTTTGAATACTGTTACTTTCTATGCTTTGTGCATCTGCTCGGAAATCTCTAGTGGACGGACGCAATGGAAAGACATTGGAGCTGAGGCAGAGAGACACTCTTGTCACACAGTCATGTTTGTGTTGCGACCAGTGAGTTCGGCCGCCTCGTTGTCGACGTCTTTGACCTGCTGCAGCTGTGTGCATTCCTTTAGGGATCAGTGTGGTGTAAGTCGGACTGTACCTGTCACAACAGAGTAGCTCTGGGACACACTGGAGGCCAGGTCTGAGCTGGCGCTGGTGGAGAGGCTGGGCTTCACGTCCTCCAGACCGGCGTTCAGGGATGGGAGAGAGTACTCATTTGCCTGTAGACAAATCCACAACAAACGCAAAAAAATATATATCAGTGGAGAGATGCAACTGACACTTTCTTCACTAAATCATTTCACATCCCACTGTGCCATGTTTGGATCTGGTTAAATCACTGCCACACTACATGCGAGTCTACTCTGGGTTACAGATTTAAAGCCGATCCCCCAGTGTAAGTTACAGTTTGTGAAATATACCTGGAGATAACCTCTGGTGAATTCTGTGTACACTAACACCCCCCCCCCATCCCACACCAACCCAAAGCGTCGCCACTTCCTGTCCTTTACCAAGACCCGTGATGTATGCATGCATTAGGGCTTGTCTGAGGAGAAGGCAGAAAGGGAGCGAGGGATGAGAGAGGGATTGGGAGAGGAGTGAAAGGACGGGGTGTCAGCTGGCTCTTTGTGCTCCACTGCAGTCATCCCTGTGACCAGTCAAGGGAGGAGACATTCAGGGCTTTGTTACAGAAGAGACATGTGGTGTGTGTGTGTGTGTGTGTGTGTGTGTGTGTGTGTTTTTAAAGGGGAGTACAACCTCAAAAACAACCTTTGTGCTTCGCCTTTAGGATGAACACATAAAACTGTGTTAATAAAATGATAAAATAGTGAGTCCTGCTGTGCGCGTTCATATTTTTATAACATGTCCCCCCCCCCCCCCCTTTATACTGGAGGTTGTAATTGCGTTTCTCCTCAATTGCGATAAAACGCGCTTTGCAGCTGTAGCCATCTCTTATGTTGCACACTTTCTCAGTCCACACTGCTGCGCTGGAAATCTTCACGCGACCATCAACCACCAACTCCTCAACGCCTCATCCACTTTAATCAGGTGAATCCTGCTTGTTAATGAGATGACACTTCCTGAACTGACTCTGCTTTAAAAGGATAAGTGTGTGCACACGTTTGTGAGTGTTTGTATCAGACTCTGTGTATGTGTGTGTGTGTGTGTGTGCATCTGTTTGTCTCAATGGGATGGGGTCCCACAGGGGCAAGCTGGTGACCCCGGTCTTGTCTGCCTCTGTCCCAGATAAACTCTAATTGTCTGCTTACAACTGTTTCCTGGCACTAGGCTGGATGTTCCCCTCTATTTCACTGGGCCTCAGCGGCACAAGAGCCATTTTGTCATGCAGATGGGCTGTGGGCAGGGCTGGGCAGGGCTGGGCGGAGGGCGAGTGGCAAGCGCAGAGGGGCCTGAATGACCTGACCACATGGCTGCCAGAAGTGTGGGAGGGATGAGACCTATTCAGCTTGGCCTCCCCAAAATGGCTTTTTAATGCCCTGATGCAGACACCAGACAAGCCCCTAATAGCCTAATATCCCACCTTTTCACCAGTTTAAGAGAAGGAGGGGGGTGTTGGAAGAGGGGGGTGTTGGAAGTGGAGGGGGGGGTTGCGGTAAAAGTGTACAGCGGCCTGATTAATATTACATTAAATTAAAACTGATTTTTCTGGCCCATTCTGGTGCCGCTTTCCTCTCCCCTCCTCCACCTTCCTCCCGTCTTTTTAATACCTTCTCGTCCACTCCTTGCGATTGCCAAGTCATTTCCAATTCGTTGTGGTATTGATCTTGCCGTAGAAATCACTTTGGTAATTAGCTGCATTAGGGGCTGTACAGCCGGCTGAGGGGGCCGTCCCTCTGATTTATCGCCGCTGTAATTCCCCGCGATCGCACAGGGATGAAAATGAACTCAATTAGGGCACTGCTAAGGCTGCATGGGCACCCGCATAGAGTTCCAATGGAAAAATTAATAGTCTCTTGTTGTTTAACAGTCTAATAAATGTAAATAAAGGTTATCCGCTGTAATGGGCTTTAGGCTTGTTGGTTTCCTTGAACTGACGAAGAGGTTGTGCAGAGTCTTTTGTTGCAGTGAGCTAGAAATCAGGGTAAAGTATTTCATTGTTGGCTACAACAAAGTGTGTCAGTGCAGGGCTGCCAGAGTCGATGGTAGAGAGAAATCTGTCGGCCTACCTGTTCTGGTTTGATGTGTTCCGAGGTGGGGAAGACATCAGGATAAGAGGGACGTTCAAACACACGGTCCAGGGCCTCCAGCTGCTGCTGGGTGAAGGCGTCTGCTCGCAGATGCTTCCTTAAACTCTCCACGCTGCCCTGAGAGTCGCTGCCGGGGCCTGAGCCATCAGATCCATCTAGAGAACGAGGGGAAAGGAAGAACAGAGGGATGGAGGGAGGGCGACGACATTCAGCATCAGGGTCTGACCCGTCTTTTTACTTGACATTATCCTTGCAGGGCAGTAATGTGAGATAACATTTCTGAGCTCAAACGGTACGGGCGAGATGGCGTGAGGAGCGGCTGTCTCTCTCTCGCTCTCCCACACACGTGCTCGCTCGCTCTCTCTGCACCCCCACCACCACCACCACCAGCTCTCCCCGTGGCCACCATCAGCACGGCCATCATGCGATAGGGCTATGGTAATTGATGGATTACCTTCAGTGCAAATATATACTTGTAAAGGAGGGCGCGTGTTTCAGGTGGAGATAGTAGGGCTGGCGATTACATACAGAGCCTCTCATTCTGCCAGCGGGAAATGGAGAGCCATTATTTAACTGTACTATTTCCTCTTGAACATATTACCCTTCCCTCTCGCTGCCCCCCCCCCCACGCCCCACCTCCCCATATATTGCCTGTCTTGTGGAAAACAGAATGGAGTGGGGACGGTTCTCAGGGCCGAATGAGGACGGGGCGTCGAGGGCAAGCGTATGCATTTCCTCACTCGGTCACACTCTATATAAACAAACACCACCACCACCACCTCTCCCCGTGGCCACCATCAGCACGGCCATCATGCGATAGGGCTATGGTAATTGATGGATTACCTTCAGTGCAAATATATACTTGTAAAGGAGGGCGCGTGTTTCAGGTGGAGATAGTAGGGCTGGCGATTACATACAGAGCCTCTCATTCTGCCAGCGGGAAATGGAGAGCCATTATTTAACTGTACTATTTCCTCTTGAACATATTACCCTTCCCTCTCGCTGCCCCCCCCCCCACGCCCCACCTCCCCATATATTGCCTGTCTTGTGGAAAACAGAATGGAGTGGGGACGGTTCTCAGGGCCGAATGAGGACGGGGCGTCGAGGGCAAGCGTATGCATTTCCTCACTCGGTCACACTCTATATAAACAAATGAGCGAGTGCTTCCCTCGTTCTCCTGATCTCTGACCCTATCAACTCAGCCAGGGAGCCCACCGCCACTGCAACGGCTCTCCCTCTCCTCCCTCATCAAGTCCTGAACACCGGCGGGGAAAAAAAAAATCAGCTAAAACCTCCTGCCAGCATCCGAGGAACCTTCACTCCACTGCTTTCCTCCCACCGCCCTCCCCTTTCTCCCTCTACCCGACCGCCAACAGCGGATGAGGGCTTTAGCTACCGTACAAATCTGTCATTCTAAATTTGCAGCAGATTATGTTCTCTCCTGGGCGAGCCAGCGGTGATATATGATATGCAAGGCCGCTATTGATTGCCTGATCCGCCAGCAGAGGAGGGAGGCGAAATGAACTTGGAATGAACATCATGCCTCAACTCATTGTGCGTATAATACGCTACTTAATCCCACATTTTTCTGTGCTATGGAATTCAATTGATCAATCATGTTCCACTGATGGTACCATTTCAGGGGCGTTATTGCCATTCTGCTCGGCTGCTTGACCTTTTTTCAATGGCTGAGGCCAGAGGATGAACCTGGCTCGCACCAAGAAATAGATCCATGGAGAGAATGGAATAGAGAACTGCAATTGAGTGTGTGTGTCTGTGTGTGTGTGTGTGAAGAAAAAGGTGTGGGTTGGTGGACAAGTGTATATGTGAATTTCACCTCTAACATATATTGACTTAAGCTTTGGGTAACATTTATGAAGGAATCCATTTTTCTCCGACCACATGTGTTTTTCCTTCCGTCAGTTAACCAAGTGTGCTTTCTTTCTTTCTTTCTTTCTTTCTTTCTTTCTTTCTTTCTTTCTTTCTTTCTTTCTTTCTTTCTTTCTGTCTTTCTTTCTTTCTTTCTTTCCTACTCCTGTATGAAACTCAATTGTTGTCTGTGTTACAGAAGAAAATGGAGTCATTAATTACCTCATATCAGCTGGTCTGAGAACAGAGGCAGGCTCAGTCAATAGCAGGCGTTCAATTCAATGACAATGGAGGAAGGAACATGCTTATATTCCTCCACACACACTCTTTTTCTGAACTGTTAGCAAATAGATACAGTTTCTGAAATATGCCATTTTATATGCATATTAGCATATGCCATTTTTAAAAGTTAAAATAAAACCATGTTTTTTAATGATGTTCTTTTCAGACATTTTTTTCATATCTATCTCCTCTGTTATGTGTGTGTGTGTGTGTGTGTGTGTGTGTGTGTGTGTGTGTGTGTGTGTGTGTGTGTGTGTGTGTGTGTGTTTATGTTTGAATTTCATGTGGCCAAAAAAAACACTTGATTTGGCCATTAAATATAAATAATAGTAACTCATTTATTCTTTCTTTTTTAGAATTTGCCATCAGAGGCTCATGTTTGACATATATCATAAGATAGCTGCAATAAATCAGATTCATCCTTTGACAGTCAGCGTGTCAAGTGGAGTGTGAAGCCCGACTGTCAGATGTGTGTGTGTGTGTGTGTGTGTGTGTCTCTCTCTCTCACTGTGTCTTCAACCCCTATGGGTGTCTCAGCAGGTATTCTCTTATCAATCCCACAGCACCAGCTGACAGCAACTCTTTGTTTTAACACCAACGTGTGATCAAAACGACACTCTCCAACAGTGACTTTCACACGTCGTCCTGTTTAAAGGGACATTTCAGAGAGTAAGGATATTGGTTTGCCTAATTGTACCCAATAGTTACATATGGTGCCCAGCTTCGTACCAACTCGATGTAGCAAACACAAACTCAGCGTGTGGACGCAAAACTGAAACCGATGCTCTGCAACTATTGTTGTACCACTTCAGCAAACTAGTACCGAGTCATTTTCACACACACACACACACGCGCTGACAGACAGACTGGGAAAGAAAGAGCTAACAAATGACACAAGCTACTGTGAAGCAGACTACAATGCTATCACAAGCTGTCTTACGTTGTCTCTATGGGGGATGTTAACGTTTGTGTTGGCAATATGGCACTTTATGCCCCTCTTTCATCTCTCCTGTTCCTGTGATAAGATAACCCGGAGGAGACTGGAGGTGGGGGCTCGTTTGAAAGGCAAATGAATTCCTACACACTGGCTGGCTCCCTCCGTAAATCAATGACACGGGGTTTCCAAGATCAGAGGCTGCGGGTCGACCGTTTACTTATTCGTCCTCTGCTGATGGCTGAAATGATGCTAGTGCAAATTGTGGATCATTTGTTGCTGTTTTTTTTTTTTGTAAATGCAGTTGAGCTTGAAAAAAAAAAAGAGAGAGAGCACAAACAAACTGGTATACCCGGCGGGTGAAAACTCCTTCCCTGTAAGCTATATTTATGAAACCTCTGAAGCGGAAAGGAGAGAGGTGGGTGGGGTGGTGGAGCGAGAGGGAGAGAGACAGCAACACTGCCATGGCTGTTAAGATCCTGTTATGTTGTGGCGTGTTTAAGAGCTTTATTAATTTGATTTAGCACCACCAACCAGTGTACTGACTGTCAGCAGGCACACTGATGCTTATTTGATATTTGCACTCACCGCCTGCACCGAGGCTGCACTGACGCATGAGTCATTTGATTGATTCAAAAGCTTTATAATGACTAAATAAAAAAACAAAAACAAAACACAACTGTTTGGATCCAACGCTAACCTTAACCCTTACCCCAACCCTAAACCCTAAACCGAGTCGCTGCAGGGGAAAACCTGTCACACATAGCACACAGCAAAAACCCACAATATACCTGTCCAAGTTTCAAATCTGTAAACAACACAGTATGACACATGAAATATGTGAGCTCGGAAAACAAATTATTATTATTTTTACTTATTAAAAATAAGACATTTATTGATCCAATTACAGACAATATATTTTGATATAAATATTGTTGAGCTACACTCTGGTGTCTCTAGTGAAACTTTTCTCAGCGTTGCCTCCCTGTGTTTGTGGAAATGCACTTAATGCTTTCTTTTTCTCGTTGCCTTTTCTCGCTCCTCAAGATGAGTAATGCATTGCTCCATTAATTCTTGGCATTGGCCGTCCCCTAATTGACTTTTCTCTCTTCAAGTGAGTGAAATCCCTCTCCTTATAGTTTGTGACAATCTCATTGTAGGTTGTTTACAACTATACGCTGGGTCTCTCGCTGCCATGTTTGTGAATGCAGAACACAAGAGATATGAAGGGGACAATAAGAGGAGAAATTAAATGGCGAGCAGGAATGACGGAAATATAGAGGAGAAGGAGGGGGAGAAATGCAGTGTGGACCCTTTTGTGTCCTCCTCCACTGTCGGGCCCCTAACAGCTTCTTGTCTCTATGTTACGCTCTGTGGCCCCTCTCAAACCTGAGCTTTTCTCTAGCACACACAACCCATCAGGGCCATCATGGTGCTCATGATTCCATTTATTTCTGTCTCGCTCTGGATGCATTTATTTTCTAAAGCGACCCTCTATTGACTCATTGTCATGGACTGGCTTGACTAGTCAACCAGTGTAGGCCCAGGTTCAAATCCACACACTAACCGATTTAAAATCCACAAATGGGTCATATGTACACACCGGACAATCTCCAAAAGGGCCAAATATCAAATATTAAATTTGAACAAATCAGCGCAGTATCAACACAGGCTCTATTCATTTTCCCTCCAGCTATTGAACAAGCTTGATATGACGCTGCTGCTACAATCGTTCTTTTATGTCATAAATGAACAACCTGGCAGGGACATATTTTTTCCTCCCCGCTCACACACTCATCAGCTCCGTCTACACTCATCCCACACCCACGCTACAATCACAAGTTATGACCTTTGCTTTCTCCAGCTAATTTATCACTGTAGCTCCCTGATGCCTGTCCTCCCCACAGCTCCACTCGGCTCCATCCAGGACGTGGTGAGCGGGTGATGAGAGAAACGTACACTTAGGTCACATCAACCTGATTACGGCAGCAAGGTCGGGAGTAAGTTGTCAACCTGAGCTAAGACTAGAGGAAAGTCTGAATTTATGTAAAGTCGCAGCTGCAGCTCGAATAAAAACAACATTTATTTAAGAGAGAAAAAAATAGAACGCCTCAAATCACAAACTACCTCATATCACCTCCGGGAAACAAGTGGAAGGGCCCAAACTTTTTAAATGAGCGTATGGACGTCCAGCACTATGGTAAACGTTTGACAATCACGCAGCAGTTGTCACCCAGCCCTCTCTGTCTTTTCTTGGCTTCCACATCCACCATAGGTTTAAATGACTGAGTTAGCGCATGCTGTACAACAGGCTAATTTCCCCACTTCACTATTAATGCATTTGGCAGGAACAACATCCCATTCCCTGTAATGAGATACACAAATAAATCTGGCTATGGCTAGATTTGGGGTGGGTTGGTGGTGGTGATGGTGGTGGGGAGAGGATGGGGGGAGGAGCTGGGGGGTGGGGGGGGCAAAGGAGGGGGCGCATTGAGACGCAGTCTCCCAGCTCTGGCATAATTGGTATCGCTGCTTGCAGACATGCAAACCAATCTCTCCGCAGATAGGGCTGAGACTCTCTCGTTCCCCCCTTAAGGCTATTTCTTTTGTCTTTTCGATAGCTTGCACATCGGAGATAGAGGGAAGGGGGGCAGGGACGGGGGGGCCGAGATGTTAATTTGTGAATTAATAGCTTTTCTCTGCAGAATTGCAAATTCTTTTAAATGTCACACCGTTCACTGTGTGAGAAGCATCTGAAGCCAGAGTTACTAACAGACAACGTGTAACACACACATTTGGACGTGCAGGTGTGTGTGTGTGTGTGTGTGTGTGTACATGCATGCACAAATCCTGAAACTAATCCTTGCTCGGTTCTCATTCAGAGCGCAAGGACCAGCTCTTCCCCTCCTCACCTCATAAACCCACTTTCTCCTCTCATCCCCCTTTTTCCTCTGACCCCCCCCCCATTCCTCCCCCATTCCCCCGCCTCCCATTTTCATTCAGAGCCGTCCAGTGTAACATGCTACTTTTAATTTGCAATAACACATGACAAGGACAGATTAATGGCTCTTATGGCACCTATGTCCCTGAAGCTCGTCTTACGGGGACCCGGTGTACATAACGCGTGTCACACTACATTATCTCTACAGCCCTCCAATAATGGGGACCTTTTTCTTCCTCAAAGGGCAACGTCTGACTTCAGCCACACCACCGCCACCGCATCACGAACGGCACAAAACTGGTCAAATGAAAAACAGTGCGGGCGCAGACATGTGATGTTCTCAGGGTTAAATATTTGATTGGTTAATAGACATGCAAGTGCAAGTCTCCCCTTGTTTTTGGTGTATTTATTAACTTATTTAACTATTCAGTCTTGTATGTGTTGGTTGCTAAGATAGTCATAGCAGCACAGGTATACTGGGCTGTCGGCCCGAAACTGAGACAACACATAGAGCTTTGTTTGTAAGATAACAACAACGCTAAGATTATGTTTAAAATATATGCAATTGAAAATTAACTTATAAACAAACATAAGCACAGAGGTGTAAATGCAAAATTTAGCGTAAATGCAAAGTTACATTTTTTTATTTTACATTAATCCTCGTCCTGTTGCTAACGTTAATAGCTATTTTTGCCTTAATTGCGCTGAACTGTATGTTGATAAATGGAAATTAAGATTTTCCACAGTCATTTATTTTTAATTTCTTGGCAGATTATTTCTATAAAAAAAAAAAAACAATTCCCCACTTTGTCCCCCAAAACTCATAACCTTGAAAGGTTAGAAACAGAAATTGAGAGGAAAGTCATGTGATCTGACCAAAGCAAAAGAGAAGGTTGTCTAACTTGAACTTACAATGTCCTATTTTCCTTCCATCCAAGTGGTTGCCACTCCAGAGAACTAAAGAGACAGAAACATAAAAGAAGGAAGTGGCCTGTTTTGATGAGTGCTCTTTGAGATAATTTCCATACCATATCATCCCATCAGCCACCTCAAAGCACCACACACACACACACACACACACACACACACAGAGACACATACAAACACACACATGCACGCACACACAGGCACATGCGCAGCCCCCTCCCTGCCTCTATCGGTCTGTTCCTACACCTGTTCAGGCCTCCACTGGGGACATGTTAATTCATAGGCATTAAAAAAGCCAATTGTTTGCACAACCGATAATCTATTAGCCCTCAGGCAGTGTGTGTCCACTCTCGCCTTGCCTAGGAATGAGAAATTCTGGCCTGGACTGGATAGACTTCCACTTAATCTTTGAACATATCTATTTTTTTGCCAATGCCCTGACAGTTTATAGTCTCCTATGCAGTCATACATAAATACAATAATATTGAGTTTTAAGTGGTGTTCAGCCCCTCACACTCAAAAAATGTATGTATTTAGCTATATACAGCAGAATAAGAGATGGCTGGTAGCTAAGTGACGGCATCAAGGCAAAGACCACAAAAAGAGTCTTTTTCTGCTTTTTGTTATGATGCAGAAATGGACAGAAGAGCAGCACTGATGCCTTGCCAAGGGGGATTAGAGTTGTATGACAGCTATATAGGATATCTACAGTACGCCCGAGCATGTTATGAAATTGAGATGCAGCTCTGTAGGCGTATGGTAAAGCGAGGGGGCATCAGAAAGCTGATTGAATCACAACACTTGCCCTCGCCTGGTGTACAACATAACAAGTCACTGGAGACAGCACACAGAAACACACTTGGCTGCAGCGCTGTCATAAATGCCATCTTCTTCACACACAGGGAGAAAAAAAAAGTAGGAGACGAGTGATGGGGGGAATTAAAAGGATGGAAAACAAAGAGATCTTGTGTCTCGCTCACCATCGTCCCGTTTCCTCTTCTCGCCATTGGAGCGGGGGATACCCAGAATGCCGTTGATGGAGTAGGATCCTACGGGATCGTTGGAGGCGCTGGTCACAGGGGGGGAGGCTGTGCTGGGCACTGATGGAGAAAGCTGGGTTAACGTGCGTACAGTATGCGTGTGTGTGTGTGAGTGTCTGTGCTAGTGAGTCATTTGTGTGTTTATTCAGGTGCGTGTGGTGTGGAATAGGTAACTAAGTGTATTCAGCGCCCCCGACGGGCTCATCTGACTCATTCATGCTCACCTATGGTGTGGCCGGGCGTGGAGAGTGGCGTAACAGATCCGTCGGGGGAAGGGTGAAATTGCTGCTGGACTTTGGTGCGGATAATCCTGGCAAAGTGAACAACAGACACGGATCAATCAATTCTGCCTCTACAGCATGGAGATTTCACAGCAGCGCTGTCGCCTCGGGATGCTACAACACGGCACATCGCGTCCACTTAGGCCCGTGCATGTACAAGCGCTCCGTCGTTCGGGGGCCCTTGTATCCTCATATTCAGGCCCCTGTCACAAGTAGCCAATCTTAGGGCCTTAGGGGCAATCTCCCAGCTCCTGTGTGAGGCTGAATGGGGGCTGCCCCCTGAGATTGTGGATTCAATCTGGTTGGATTGTGAGGTTAGAAATATGATAAAGTCCCCATACCAGTAAGATGTGATGTGGCGGGAAAGTCTTCATTGCACTTTGGTCTGAATGATCTTGCAAACAAAGCATGAAATCACATCAATTCACCTCAATGATCAGCTTCACTGGCTCTACCTGGCCAGCTCTAATCATCTCCCTCTCCTGCTCCCCACTCCCTCTTTTCTCCCCATTCTCTCCTTTCCCTCTCCATCTCTCCGACCTGATCTTTCACTCCTCTCACTCTCGCTCCCACCCTCACCCTCTTCTCTCATCTCCTCTCCGGTGTCCTGTATACCCTCTGTTTTACTGTGCTCTACCACGTCCGCCTTTCTGCTCTCTTCTTTATTTCCTCGCTCGCTGTCCCCTCCTCTACGAGTCATATTTAGCATTCCTCTCTGTATTTCTCTGTCACCTCTCTGCTGTCTGTTGTAGTTTTTTTTTTTTGGTCTTATTGTTGCTTAGTGTAGCACACAGGGCTCCTCCAGACTGACGGACAGCCGGAGCCGATTGACGGGGACTGGGATGGGAAAGTGGAGAATGAAATGCGGAGAGGAGCAGCAAACAAAAAGGGTGATCTATAAGTTCCATGTGACAGAAAAGCAGTGCAACACCCATTATCTTTAAATCTGTGGCGCTGTATGAAAATAAATAAACACGTCACTATTGCAGTAATACTTTACAGCTGACAAAAATTAGAGGCCGAAGAGAAAAAAAATTGCGGATTTTAGGAAAATATGGGAATTATGACAGAAAAGGCTATGACTATCTCATACCTGTGATAATCCTTTGACTGACAGACAGATGTGAGATTGTTCAATAACAGACAGTGTTGCGTACTGAGAGAAATCACACGGACGCCCCCCCCCCCTCACGCAGGAGGTGTGACAGGCGAACGACGTTGACGTGTGCATGCGGTGTTCAGCAGTGAGATATCAGGTGTGAATCGGGCAGCTACAGGGTTAACATCCTCAGGGGCAAAGAAAAATGTACATCAGACCCTTTTCATTCCCCTCAGTATCTCACACGTCCTCCATGCTCTCTCCTCCAGGCAGGGCAACAAAGGCAAGCGACCTCCTCCAGAAAACACGCATCAATATTTGATTTGAATTTCTAACATCTCGCCACAACAGTTATCTGACCTCATGACTCGAGGGAGCCTCATAAATTCAAGGACTTTGTTTCGAGTCTGTGTTGTTGATATTGAATAAGCAATTTGAATGGGTAAATTAACGACTTTGGTGTTTGGCCGTTGTAAAGGAAAAAAAAAAAATCCCCCCCCAAAGAAATATTAAAATGTGGATCAATATGATTGAAAGCCACTTAGGAGCTCATGGGTATGTCCACTGGGCATGGTGCAGCGGGTGGAGACTCCTCTGTGCGGCAACAAAACAAAGTGCAACCCGGTATCTGTGTAATACTTAATAATTCATGCAGGGAAAATGTGTTTAAAGTCAGGACATCCTCTTTTGTCAACAGAGCAGAGGTCATCCCCATAACCACAGAGACCACCAGGGGTCCACGGTCTCTTTCTCTCCCTCTGTCTGCCTCTTTTACTTCTCCTCCTCACTTTCTTCCTCCTCCACATCTTCCTCAATCCTCCCTTTTGGCAGCAGCAGCACCAACAAATTCAAACAATATTATAAAGTGCTTTTAACAACTGGGAACTATCCACTACAGTTGGGGTAAGATTGTATAAACACCCCAGGAATAGTCCTCTGCCTTTCTCTGCACTAAATAAACACCAATTAACTTTTTCCTCCCTGCTAATAGGCTTTTTGGATAATCAAATTAGAGTGAAGCCAAGTGACTGTTGTGTTGTGATCTGTAAGGCCAAGCTTTGAGAAAACAAAAATGCAGATTTGTGCAGTGCCACAAGACGGGGTCTCATATTAATTATTAATGTGCAGGTCAACTTCGTTTCAAAGGACAACATTTCTCCCAGTGTTGCATGAAACTATAACTCGTCACAACTGCACATCTTTGGCAGCAGTTTCCTTGGCCTTTATGAACAACAGGTCAGACTTGTTGAAAGCATGATTTTAATGGCAGCCAGGTTTTCTGATATTTCTCTTTTTTGGGGGTGGGGGGTGGGGGGGTACAGATTCATCTATCTCCTCCATTTAGCTGGATGTGTTATGAGACTCTCTTCAGCTCATTAAAATGTAATGCCGATGACCAGCTCTCTGGAACAGTGCCTCCTAAGCAAAGTTCATCACTCGCAGGCACTGTGGGGCTTTTTTCACTTTGCACACATGCACTGGGGCTTTTCACAGGCGTCCTCTGTCTAAAGATACTTTGTCCACCGCTGTCCCGCTTCGTGTGGAAAGGTGAAGGTGTAGGGTGTCTGCTGCTTTAGCTGCTTCAGTGGAACAGAAACTCTTTTATAACCCCTTTAGCCAAACACTGCTTTACTACACTGTCCTTTACATTCTCCATAGTTTTCCAGCTTTATTCTCATACAATGAGAAATTATTATTATATTATATTGTTTATCATAATAAACATCAGTATATTTAATGACATTATACTACTACTACTACTACTACTACTAATAATAATAATAATAATAATAATAATAATGATAATAATAATAATAATGTGTGCTAATAATAAAGATAATAGTAGATAGTAATAGAGTTGAGTTGTGTGGGGGTCTGTTGTGGCTCCACAGTCCCCTCGGTGTTGGGAAATAGAGCAATTGGTTGGCAATAAACAGGCTGCTGCCGCCTCTGTCGCAGTGTGGTCCGCGTATTGAACGACTTTGTTGGGTATTTCCCTCTGCCTCTGGATCTGGTTACGCGGTATCGATCGGTTTTTATCGAGACAGATGTGTTTCTCCGTGGCCCCGGCCTCAGCCCCCGTGCTGGCGGTGTCGTGCGGGGCCGCACGGGGGGATTGAATTGCCCATGTGAGACCACCCCGGTTAGGCTCGGCTGGAAATGACTATAGGTCAGGCTTCTGCGTAAAGGTAAAATAAGTATTTGCTTTTTTTTTTCTAATGCTGATTTATCCCCCTTTAGGCGTAGCGGACGCCTCTCGCCTTTCCCTTGTGAATTTGGGCGCACTGCTCCTTTATTTAGAAAATGAGCAAAGAAATTGAGAAATGAAAGAAGGGAAACGTCTGTTTCGCGCATCTTTTGCGCGTTTTGGAACCATTTGGCCATTGCGCGCTTCCAAATCAAGAATAAGAAATAATTGAAAAGTGTCGTTACCACCTACCTGTTGATGGATGAGACGCTGGGGACGGTGTCGTTGTCGCAGACGCCCTCGGCCAGTAGTCGGTCCCTTATCTCCCAGGCGAACATGGTCGGGTTCTGGCGCTTATATTCTGCTATTTTATCCACCACCTTCGGAGTTGCAACCTTTGGTTTGGAGCCACCAATGACTCCGGGTTTAATACTGCCGGTTTCATAGTACCTGCATGGGGACAGAGTGATAGTTCCTGAATGGATCCCTCCTTAATGGGATAATACAGTGTGAATGATGAGAGAGGTTTGTGTGGAAACAAATCTCCGCCGACCTTCTGTAGTTAGTCTACAATAACATGGAGGTAAAAAAAATATATGTTGGGATCTACTGTAAGACTGTGTGTGTGTGTGTGTGTGTGTGTGTGTGTGTGTCAGCTGGGAGGTGAACACAGCGGGGTTTCCAACGAAAAGCGGTGTAATTGAAATCACACAATATAAGCAGTGAGACAAAGGACAGTTTTGCTGTAGGAGCACTTAGTCTAGACCTCATTTCCAGTCGCCATGAGCGTACTGTAGCATGCACGACATGCCACCACGACCTATTGGTAAATGTTGGTGACAAACATTCAGTGTGTGTGAAATGAAATACCTCTGATATGCCTTCTGATAGCTGGAAAAAATATATTTCAAAATATTATCTCACAGCATTTGTGCTCTGAAATCAAAAAATGATGTAGCTCTAATTTATCAGGTATCAATTTGTTTTATTATATAGCAAAAAAAAAAAAAATTACAACTTTAATTCTCTGTTTATGGTGTTTTTTTTTAAATGATGAATTATGATGCGTCGAGTTTAAATCGGGTGAAACTATGGTGTTTCATATATATATTAGATCTAGAAAATCGTTTTTTCCACATTTCCTTTATCACCTATAATATAATATAATATAATATAAATACAGCCTCGCATTATTCACCCCCCCTCACCCCCATCCCCAATATAAAGATTAATACTTTCCAACTAAAATTCATTTCATGATTATGATGCTTCTGTCTTTGGCAGCAGGTGATGGATAGAAAATCTCGGACGCAAAACTGCTGTGTTCAAGCAAAAAAAAAAAAAAGGGAAAGTAAAAAAAAAAAATTGACCTGCCTACATAACCGATGACTGAGGCTGAAATAGAGCTGGGTGCGCATATCGGAGCTAGAGAAGATTGATGTTTGACACACATAGGGCTCTGGTGGTTGTGGATCCCCCCTTTTACCTGCCGAGGATTTTGCTGACACAGCCGTGACTGACCCGTAGCTGTCTGGAGATGTCGCAGGGCCGGACGCCCTGGTGGGCCAGCTCCACGATCCGCTGCCTCACCACGTCCGGGAGGGGTCGGCCGTTCACGAACACCCCGCCGAGCTGGTTCACACCGCCGTGCCCTGCGTGGGATACAACAGCAGCACAGGGGAGCATAACATTACATACCTGCAGAGGACACGCGCTCCCCCCGCCTGGACACGTTAGGCGTGGGTGTGTGTTTTTTAGAGTAAAAGGTTAAATTTGACACACACACACACACGCAGGTACACATTATATACATATATAAACGTATGTACATGCACACACACTTAAAAAATATACAATTATTATTATTATTATTATTTATATCATTATTATTATTATTATTATTATTATTATTATTAGTAGTAGTAGTAGTAGTAGTAGTAGTAGTAGTAGTATTGCGATTATTACCAACAATAATAATAAAATGTTTTAAACGTGACAGGAAATGCATAACAGTAGCAGGCAGATTAAAAACAGTAGCTTAAATGATTAAATACAAAAATACAAAAGATACAATAATAATAATGATAAGAGTAAAACTAGGAAAGATAGTCAAATATCCTACAATAGATAAATTCAGTAAACACTTCTACACGTTGAATCGTGTGGAAGGGACAATAACTCCTCTCTCCCTGTGCACTGACTTGGGCAGCAACATTTTCCAGGAGCATCTCTTCCCCTGCAGCCTAACACATGTCGCAGGGTATTATGTTTCAACCTGTTTAATTTTCCTTGCACAATTACTATAAATAATTAAAATGAGCTTTGATAACTCATATTACAAACGCGGATGGTGCGAATGAGGAGGCATAAATAATTGACACACAGTGCCGGGTCTTCTTTACGCATATCATATGGAAGAAAAGACGAGGAAACGAGCAGTTTCGACACCCACCTCAGTTTTTACCTGAAGTGTAATTCTTAAACACCTGAATCAGGAGTGAGAGATTGTAAATAAAGTCACACCTCCACGTCTATTTACACACAGCGTGCTCTCGTCTTACTCTTACTGTCATTTCACAGGCTATAAAAGCTTTGTATTTAAATCGGGGCAGTTTCTGTTTTCTCGCTTTACAGTAAAAAAAAAGAAAGAAAGATTAAAGTAGCTCAAATTGTGCCATTTTCATTCATCTCTGACACAACAAACCTCGGGAAGATGATAAAAAAAATAAATAAAAACAAACCTGTTCAGTGACCCACGTGCTCTTAAAAGCAAACCCGAATTATTCATTTTAAAGCATAAAACAATTTATTATTATTATTATTATTATCACATAAAAACATATTATATTTTGAGCTCAAATGTATTATTATCGGAAACATAGCAACCAAACCATGTTATTAAAAAAACGAGTCTCGAAAACTTGGAAAGTGTGTTGGAAAAAAACGATTAAAGGTGCAGATGAGTGTTGTGTTCATTTACAGTACAGTGTAATAATGCGTTCCCAAATAACAAATTAAATCTATTCGGAAAAAAACACATTTTAATATTTCTAACTGTGTATTTTTTTTTTTTTTGAGTAATTATATAAAGTGTCGGTGGAAAAAGCTTTGGGATTTGGAATTGGCGCAGGAAGTTGGGTGACAGCAGAGGCGTCCATGTCTACAAACTAATTCAGTATACTCACGGTGCATCGCCGAGAAGGGGTCTGCTTTGCAGTGAATATCCATGGGATAGCAAAGGAAAGAAAGGTAATCGACTGAGGTCGCCGTCTCGCCTCGGTGATGCAGCTTTAAAGGAGTGAAGAAAAAACAAGGGGATCAGCGGTGATGTTCTGGTGCGAAACAGTCCCGTCTGCGCAGAGTCCGCAGTACCAGCACCAGTACCAGCAACAGCAGCACCAGCACCAGTACCAGCAGCACCAGTACCAGTACCAGCAGCAGCAGCAGCAGCAGCAGCAGCAGCGGGGAAAAGTTTCTCTTCCTCCCGGCTGAAGTGTGAACTGTGGAGTGAGAGCGTGTGGAGGAGCGCTGTCTGTCAGGTGCAGAACATGACCCAGGCGTGTGCAGAGCGCACCGGGTCGCAGCAACACGCGCGCGCACCGGGTCACAGTTCGCCTTCACGGGACATCATGAAGCAGGACTCGAGCAGTGTGAAGTCTCCACCGGAATCCGAGGCCGAAAAATCCCTCTCCTTCTGCCGGCGTGGCGCAGCCGCGAGCTCGGTGGTTTAATCAGATAGGGGCGGAGATGACAACAACATGGGCAGCACGGTGGAGCGCGGAGCAGTGCGTCCCCCTCTCCTCCTCCACAATGGGCTGTGCCTGAGCGAAGCTTTGGGCTGAGACTGAAGCCCCTCTCCCTGCGTGTCTGTTTCTAAAAGCTGCAGTCCCGCAGATCAGCCCCCACCTCTGCCACCTCCATCCCACAGATCCCCTCGCATAGAGATGGATGACTTGTCAGACAAAGGCAATAGATTCCAACACTTTGTGATTCGCCCACGTAAAAACCCGCAGCTCAAATGAGGAGGTCCCTGCATCCGACAGCCAGGAAGGGGAGGGAGACGAAATGGGAAATGATGAGAGTTTGGGGGGTGAAGAATCAAGGAAATTAAAGGTAGGGGGTAGATGAGAGGTAAAGCGCTATAGCAGGCTGCTGGATGGTGGTTAAAGCACCGTGAGACTCCCAGTGCAAACACATGGTGATGAGGACAGGCAGTGGCAGTGGCAGGAATATGCACCTGGGATTCATCTGTGTTGCTGCCACTTTAGTTTTAGTAAAGTAAAGTAACACAGTTTTAAAACACCCAAACTCTTTTTCACTTATTACATTCAAAAATATATTATTTTCCCGTTTTGGTTATGATGGAGGCCACACACCAACCCACTTTGTGAGCCACTGGATCAACGTTTCTCTAATTATCCATTGTAAATATTAAAAAAAACGGATAAACGGGTGAGAGGTTTGAATTAAATACTGTGCATTTTGGAAAACGTGTTGCCACTTTACGTCTCGTCCCCCACAGCTTCCTCACTGCAGCTTCCCGTTGTTAAATCCATCAGGAAAACAAAGACATCGCTGAAGTCACGTTGTGAATTTTCTTCATTAGTATTAAAAGCTCTGTGTCTGTGAAGTTCGGGGTGTGTGGCTAAACAGGAAGTGTGAGAGTCAGTGTGTAGGCCATCACCATCATGCTCATCATCACCATCCACTCACCGCCTGTGTGCAGCATCGCTCTGTAGATGGCGCTCATACAGTAGGTTAGGCAGCCAGCTGTGCTCATGCGGCCGGGCAGGTAGGCTGGTGCTGCTGAGGCTGCCCGGGTCAAAGGTTGCCGCTAAGCCTACTGTAGCTCTATTATGCACCTTTAATCTCTTCCTGTAGAGCTCAGCCCGGAAGACAACAAAGAAAAAAACACCCAATCAAAGAAGTTTCACTGCTTCTTTTTTCTTTTTCTTTAGTGCTCACTGTATTTGGCTGTGGCACGAGGTCAGTGTAACTTCTGCATGTTTCTAACTGACAGTCACGTGGCTGAAGGAGCCAACAGAACCGCGTGGAAAACATTTCTCTACATACACCACATCAGCACAGTGTGTTTATCAACAGCGACGCACAGTTATTTACAGTGTATAAAGTTGCAACTTGAATTGCGTGTTATGTAAAGACACAAAACAACAACCGTAATAATAATAATAATAATAATAACAATAATAATAATAGTTTTTTTTTGGAGGGGGGGGGGTCTTTGTGGACCCCGTGTTGCGTCCAGCTGCCCTCTGGTCAACTTTGAGGACGGTTCCTCTTTTCTGTTTCTGCTGGTTTTGGGGAGAGAGCTTCTGGTACAATATGTAGCACCATACACCACATCAGCACAGTGTGTTTATCAACAGCGACGCACAGTTATTTACAGTGTATAAAGTTGCAACTTGAATTGCGTGTTATGTAAAGACACAAAACAACAACCGTAATAATAATAATAATAATAATAACAATAATAATAATAGTTTTTTTTTGGAGGGGGGGGGGTCTTTGTGGACCCCGTGTTGCGTCCAGCTGCCCTCTGGTCAACTTTGAGGACGGTTCCTCTTTTCTGTTTCTGCTGGTTTTGGGGAGAGAGCTTCTGGTACAATATGTAGCACCATGGGCTGTAATTTCACACGTCAGTGCACTTTTGCCCTAAAGCTGCTGCTATTTCCCCCCTCAACACCCCGATTTGCCCCCCGTACCTCCCCGTGCTGCTGCGGCTGCTGCGGCGGCGTCGTCCCTGTGTCACAGCTCCTGCAAAACAAACGGTGTGATAATTAAGAAACTGTTCGTCCTGACTGCAGCCCGTTTACAAAGCCCAGCCACCAAAGACCTAACGCGGTTGTTGGTTTCGATTTTTTTTTTTGGGGGGGGGTGCATTATACACTCACTTCAAACAATTACAGGAGATTTACAGTTTTTTAAACACAGTAGTCTTTAATGATAAAATCATGTTTATGCCCTAAATTATGTTGAATATTTATTAAAAAATACAGATATCTCCCCAGTATTTTAATAATAATAATAATAATAATAATAATAATAATAACAATAATAATAATAATAATAATGGTTACATGTGTTGTATTTTATTAGAAGTCATGAAGAAACAGATGGAATCGATATTTCTGTTTTTAATCTTCCTCCGTGTGCCAAACATTTGTAAGTCAAAGTCTCATCACCACCGACCCTCAGCTGTTGAAATCAGAATTTAATATAATTCTACAGTTTGGACTTGTATTTAGACAGTAAAATTGAAAGTGAAAATTAAAATGTTTTAGTTTATATCAGGTGTTGACCTGTGAAAGATCTGAGGACCCCTGATGTCCTTTGACTCCCAGTCACGTCAATCCACGGCAGGTTTCTCTTTGAGGACAAAGAGTCCAAATTTGAATTTGCATGTAGTCATAATAGTGTTTTCTAAAATGTTCTAAATTCCATTTGCATATAGCTAAACAGTCATATTGGCAATTTTTCTAGTAACAAAATTACTTCATTCTCACCTGAATTATACCCTTTAGAAATATAATATATATATAATTTTTTTATTACTTGGATTGACCCAAATCCATCCACCAGAACCATTTTATCGTTCCAACGAGTGCATCCAAACTTTTACATTAGATATGCTGAAAAACTAAACTTGATTTTATTTGCATGCCAGACGTCAGAGGTCTGTTTGATGTTACTGTGCACATTTCCCTTAAATCTGCTTCTACTACTATTAGTCAAAACACCAGCATCATATGGGGAGTCACTTGTAATATCCCATAATGATTGGGTGTCTCCTGACACCCAAAGCCATATGGGCAGGCTATGCCAAACTGCATGATATCAGCTGCGTCCTCAGATTGCTTATTCATGTGCTTTATAACGGGAGCAGATGGATATCAATTTGACTCTATATCCTCGACACCACCACAGATTGATTTTGTACTTGCTTTTAATTTTGCGATAATTAATTAGATCATTACAACTGTTTTCCATTGATCTTCCCATCTAAACCCAAAATTGAGAGGTGAATTAGACCGTGATCTATGTTTTCAATTACAGCCCCCAGCATAGGTGATTTTAATAGACAATTAAGCTATCATGTTCAATACTACTACTACTACTACTACTACTACTAATAATAATAATAATAATAATAATAATAATAATAATAATAATAATATAATTTCTTGCGTTTAATTTCTGATATAGTCAAATTTAAAATTGTAGCTACAACAGGAGAAAAAAACGCAGTGTAAATACAGAACGTCGCTGCACATAATAGATAGAAAGACACACCATGCTTTGTTTGATCCAAAAGTACAATAATACAATAGAGATCCAGAGGAGGTGTAAGCACAGAGCTGGAGCCTCCACACCCTCACGTCCCACACAGCGCAACCAACATACCTGCAAACAAACAGTGACATTAGTATGAGGCGGAGGGAGAAATCCTTACCTGATCGACCAGAGCTGTGAGGCATGGTTCTCCCCTGTCTAATGGTGCGTCTCCCCGATGCAGCCCAGTAGATCTGTCCGGCCTCCCGCGCTCCCTCCCCGGCTGGGCGTCGTGCTTCTCCCCGCTGGTTGTCAGAATCTTTGATCGATCATCCAAAACTAAACGGTTTAGGCGACAACAAAAAGAGGAAGCAACCCTGCTCCAATGAACAAAGAATTGATAAAGGCAGAAAAAAAAACCCGAAATCAAACAACAGTGTAAAAAACAGGAAGTGTAAAACTTGCCATAATGTGTATTGTGTGTGTGTGTGAGTGTGTTTTTTTTAAGATTTTAGTTTGCTGGAGAAATGCTGGAGCTTCAGTTATTTGACTTTACAGACGCCATATTTTTTAGCACTCCCTCGCACGTGTCATGAAAAGTCAGTGTGGAATTTTTAAAATGATATTTTGCATTGATATTCGTAGTGATATTAATTATGTCCGTTTTATTCTCAACAAAAAAATATGAAAATGATCATGGGACAGTCTTCATGTAGGCAACCCCCCCATCATGTGCACCCACACTGACAAAGCAAATTTTTAAAACCAGTTTAATTGATTTAATTCCACCAGACTATCATATGCAGATTTATAACAGCTCTGACTTGTGCTAAATATTTACAATGTGTCTCTTTGGCTCATTTCTGATTTTCTCTCTTGCTCTTTCTCTAAGTGTGTGTGTGTGTGTGTGTGTGAGAGAGAGAGAGGGAGAGAAAGAGAGAGAAGGGGAGAGAGAGAGAGAGAGAGAGGTGGGGTAAAAGGACATTAACACCTTGCAGAATGTGGATTCAATTATTAAGTCTTAATTTGGTTTGGGAAAACATTGCTCTTCATTTAAAATATATAGTTAACACAGCTTTAAAAAAAAAGATTTATCTGTTTTATTGCTCAAATATTGTTTTTTTCCCCCTCATGTCAATCATGTTTTTTTTTTAAAGCCACACAGTGACTGTAATAAAACAGCCACCACACACACAGGTCTTCTCAGGAGCTCTGGTCCAGTCAGGTATATACATAAACTTTGCAGAGGAAACTTTCTGTATGTGCTTAACAGTGTGAGAGAATACAAAAAAAAAGTATAAGGTAGAGTATAAAGCTTAGTAACTGGAACATTAACAGATGAATAACCAGTAAAAATGCAATATTACAATATTCACAAGAACGACAGAGCGTGGTAAAGCTATAAAATTCAACATTAAAAGATTATAGCTTCTCTATCGGCTATTTAACAAACATTTTGTATTATAAGACTCTTTACAGTGCTTGAAGTTCAGAAACGGCAATAACACTGCCACTGGACCAAGGACCAGTAATGGATATTATGGAGCACTTTATATCTAAGATACTCAGCCAGAAAAGATGAGTTCCTTACTTAAATTTAAACAGGTAGCCAGCTTTCTACCTGGGGCTGTCAGCTTTTTAAAACATCTGATCCTCGAGACAGATGTTTAGTACTGTCGCTTTTTTGTAGTCAGAAATACACAGAAAATGCATAATTTGCCATATAGTGTGGCTTATAAACAAATACATATTTAAATTAAATAGTAGAATTTCAGTAAATAGGTAACTGTGGACTAAAATAGAGCTTTATAACTCCATTAAAAAATCCTGGTCACTGGAAACATTGCTTTTTCCCCCCGTTTAATTCTTGTTTGACTTTGAAGAAAGAATAACAAAATAATTTGATAATTCAAATATAGAGTGCATTTTTAAGCTGTTTTTTCTTGTGGCCTCTTGTAACAATCCAAAACCTAAAGCAAAAAAAAAAGAATATTAATTTAAACTAATTTAACTGTGTTGTTTTTACCGTATTATTGTTTATTGCGATATTAAAATTACATTTACAACAGTGAGAGCTCAGTCTGCCTCGCCAATCTCGACATTAATGATCTTATTAAGTGTTTTTTATTTTTTTTTTTTGCTCTATCTTGGTGCTCAGGCGACACACTCGGGGGTCTGCAGGAACATCAGAATGGGAGGAACCCAAATCGAGGGTCTTAAATGGCCATAAAGCTGTGTGGGCTGTCAGTAATGGAACCTAAGCTCTCCTCAGAGCCACACACCACATTTACGGGTTATGACTGGAGTCTGCTGGAGAGGGAGTCTGAAAATTGAGGGAGAGGAGTGATTTTGGTTGGACAGCGTTGTGGGGGGAGAGATCTTATGGCATAGTCCATTAGAGTGGTCAATGGTATCTACCCTGTCCAAGATTGCCAGGGGGCTGAAAGGAAGTGTGTGTGTGTGTGTGTGTGTGTGTGTGTGTGTGTGTGTGCGTGTGTGTGTGTGTGTGTGTGTGTGTTGTGTGCTGGGAGGGTCGGGTTAATGTTGAGGTATGTATCTTCAAACCCTCTCTTCCTGTCTCCAAGTTCTCACCTGCATTTCCGCCCTCCATCCACCAAACCCCCCACCTGCACCAGTCCTCCCCCCCAGTTTTTTTTTTAAATAGTGTCCCACTTGCTCATGTGCTGAACATTAAATAAACTTCCCTCCTTCACCCTTCACCCCCCCACCCCCCCACCCCCACCCCCTCTCTCTGGCACCACTTCCATCGCTGCGTTCATAGGAGGCCACTGTAACTATATGCACCACCGTGCCCATCATTCATCACACCGTTCACCAAGACATGAAAAACAGCAAAATTTAAAAACTCTATTAATTTTCAACAATATCATATGATTATAATTATTTAATCTAACAGTATGTGAATGATCAAACACACCGATTACACCGCCTTTCTTTTTATCCGAAGGGAAATGCATGACCAAACTAAGACAACAAAAGGACAATATGTTTCCTGCCTGGTGTCTGGATGGTTTGTTGGAAATCTGGGCTGAGCGACAGCCAGTATCATCATCATCAACTCTTGCCAGCTTTTCATATTTAAAGCCAGCAAGGGTTTAATTACCAAATGATGACAGTGTCATATGGTACCATGATGGCACAGAATGAGGGTGTGTAATGTGTGTACACGTGTGTGTATGCGTGTGTGTGCCTCTCTCTGTGTTGTGCGTATTTGTGGCAAGTGTGTAAGTGCAAAAACCTTTGTGTGTTAACGTCGGCGTAGTGCGTAGCTGAAGGGCCTGAACAGGGAGACAGACAGGCAGGAGGTGTTGTGGGGGGAGAAAAAAAAAAAGAAACACAGTAAAACATCTGTAATTTGTACTTCCCCAGTATTCAATGGGTGCTCATGGATTAAAGATTAAAATCTATTGTCTTGACAGATGGAAGAGAGAGGGAGAGAGAGGGTAAGGAGAGGGGGACGCTCATGCACATCCCATTTCCATTTGTATATGAGCAACACAGTTTGGCTAATCACAGTGGAAAAATAAGCTGTCTGCCTGCCTCACTCTGGGCAATGCCATCATCAGCCTTCATTCCAGCTGTGGACACATTAGAGGCAGTGGACTCGTTCTGTGGTGATGGAACTGTGTCAGCCGGCAATCACTATTTGTTTGTGACGATCCTGTGGGAATGAAGCACAGATATGTAGCGTGATCAGCAGAAAGGAGCGGCATTGTGAGTGATGCAGCGACTCCCACCTGTGACGACACGAAAAGTAACCGCGGCGGTCAGATCTCACGGCCCTGCACAGCAGCGAGGTGTCTGTCAAACAGTGGGCGGTTACAGTATGAAGGTTATTTTTCTTTTCTGTAATTAGGCGTTGTTAGTTGAATTGGAGATAATTTTGTGCAGAAAGAGATGCTGCATGGGCGAGTTAGGATTTCTTTTGGTCTGTGTGGTCTGCACAGAGAGGGCTGTGTGTGTGTGTGTGTGTTTGTGTGCATGTGTGTGTATGTGTGTGTAGGGGTAATGGTCTGGTCAGTGGAGTGAAGCAGACCACCTGAGAGTTGTTTTTGGGCATTAGTGTGTGTTCTCTCTCTCTCTCTCTCCCTCTCTCTCTCCGTGTGTGTGTGTGTGTGTGTGTGTGTGTGTGTGTGTGTGTGATATATGACACTGGCCATCTGAAGGAGGTGCCTTGCTCTCCGTCTTCGAGCTGCATGAAAGGGAGCTGAGAAGCCTGATGAATTAAAGCCTCTCTTCAATAAAACATCAGAGTCTTTCAGTAACACACGCTTGAGATGCCCCAGTAATTGACTTTTGGACTTTAGGATTTACATGAACCCTCCAAAAGCAGCTTACCTGTGCAGCGATGCCCCTTGAGTCTGAATCCAATCCCTACTGATGTGGATTTCCATAAACTCGTGCAATCTTTTTTTTTTCATCTCTGCTAAATGCAGAACTATCCAGTGTAGATAATTTGTGGGATTTACTCGAGTGTGTGAATTTATTTATCTTGAATAAGAAATATTACCAAATAAATCTAAATCCAGAGATACTTTGCCCAGTAATAGACTAATAGCCATGTTTCGCATTCTATTCAATGCTAATTACTTATTATAACATTAAGTATTAGTTGCTCTGGTTGTATTTATTTACTTGAGGGGACTCAGTGCAGCCCGTTGACCAGTTTGTATATTCATCTCTGACATGATTCAAAAGGTAGAAAACTGTGATAATGGTGGACATGAAAACATAAAACCTGCCTTTTTGGCAAATGTAACACAAATGAAAACACATCGTTGGACCATAAAATAACACACATACACACACACACTCAGTGGGAACAAACAGAGTATATTGGATGTCAAAAATACACATTTGTGACTGTCAGAGCAAACATTATTCATTGCAGCCGGTCAAAGCAGCCCAAGAGGTTTTTGTTCCCACACAGCCTGAACCCAGAAGCCATTAAGGGGGGCAGGACTGGTGCGATGTACTAGTTATTGGTCCATTCCTCACAAGTGTCAAGTAACGTTTGCTCCTTATATTCCTCACCATGTAGGAAGTGTAAAATCCGGGAGCAAATTGGGGCCTGCCATTATGATATTACGCGTCATGTTGCAGTCAGAAATGTAGAAATCTGCGATTGGGACAAAGTTATGAATCCACTCCTCGTTTCATGCGGCACATAATAAACTCTTTAACAAGATGGGGAAAGTAAGAGTGAAAGAAGATCTATGGGAGGGGCAGAGTAGCTTGGCAGATTTAATTAATTACTGCATATTAAAATGTTTGTTTACAGAAGTGAGCAGCTACAAGAGGTCCGATGTTAATTAATTTAAGGCGTACTTCCCCCAGCCTCAGCGATGTGTCACAAGCTGCAGAGCTACTCCCTTTGGCAGGGACTCTGCGTCTCATTGGATATCCATCAATTGCTGTGAGGTGTGTAATAAACAAAGATGCGCGGCGCACAAATTAGACCCAATGTTAACATGATTGCATATTAAGATTTCTAATTAGCAGGCAGAAGGAAAAGGTGAAGCAGTTGAGCAGGATGTGGTGCACGCGTGTCCGTTCAAGAAACAAAGGAGCTGAAGCGTGAATGTTTGTCGGCGCAGCGGCAATTTTTCTGTCGCACTTCTGAGATCACTGAATGCTAAGCTTTGTTTCCATGCTAAGCAGCCCAGCTGCTTGTGTCCAGAGCGCGTGTTGACAGATGCTGTGGCCGGACAAAGTGAGACTGCTTAACGCGTGTGCTGCTTCCCTCTGGAGGTTCCTCTTTGGACAATGATGTATCTAAGTTTCCTTGGAGGTCAGCTGGACTGAGTCCAGAACATCACCTGCAATCAATAGTGTGGGTAAAGCAGGCCCAGCTGAACGCATGTGAGGGCAAAGACTCCACTCAGAAAGCCACTGTTGGGAAAAAGGCTTGCATGGCCCATTGCTTTGTTAAAGCCAAACCACAGCCAAGGTAGACGCTTGACACAGTGGCGTCTGTACGAGCGGGGAGACAGAGATTAAACGATAGGATTTTGTTTTGTTTTTAATAACAACACGTGGGGTGAGAAACATGTGTTTCCTTTGAATCACTCTTATACCTCTGATCATGATAATCAGGGCAGAGCTTCAAATAAGCATCTTCTTTTTCATTGAAGAAATAAAAACTTAGACGACAGTGTAGCTTTATATGATAAAACACTTAAAGTGAAATATCAACTTTTGTCTTTGAAATCATGTATAGTTCTACAGGGTCATTGCACTTTTGTTGGGGTTTGACCATTTTTTCCATTTCACCATTGAGTTTTTGCCTGTCGATTTTGCACTGATGCGTTTTTTTTTTTGTTATTTCACATGTATCGGACTTGGACAGTTAGTCACCTTGCTGTTTTTGAGTTGTGCGCTTGAGTCCTCTGGGTTGTCGTGTGCGTGATACAGTCACTCTGTCTTTCTCCCTCGAACACACAAACACCCTTTTCTCCACAGAAAAACGAACCCATTTATCCAGTACACACTTGTGCCGAACCGCCGTGTATTTTTTATCCTTAACTCTCAGCTGCCAACAGAACTGCAACTGCTTCCTCAATCAAGACCTTACGGTGGCACAGTGCAGACTCCGGTGCTGAACACACTGATGCCTGGGACACGAGGACGAAGCAGATGCTTTGCTGTGTTTAGTGTGCATGCACGTGTTTGTGTTTGCGTGAACTCCCACTGTAAGTGGGATTTGAAGAATTGGCACAGTCACATGAGCAGTGCTCCGCATCTCTCGCAAACAAATGAAGGCCCAGAGCATCAAAGTGAGATTGATATCTCCTTCGGAACTTCAGAGGGAATATTCTGAATATGGAGAAGGCTTCCTCACTCCCAGGGGATCCTCTCTTCTCTCTCCCCTTCCCCACCTCCATACCAACAATATCAGGAAAAATGGCCCGGGTGTATCTTTCATGTTCATCAACATTCACTCATTCATTGGGGTCCTGGCAGTTGGAATGTCGACAACCCCGATGCAGTGGATGGGTGAGAAATCCACTTCATGTCTGCAGATGAGTTCTGGAATTAGAATAGGCCAGTCCCTAATTGTTCTGGACCAGAGGCCGAGCCATACGTTTCACTTAGCCACTGAAAACTTTTCAATTTGAACCCAGCTGTTAAATAGGTCAGGGATGGCTGTACCCAAGCTCCACTGCTGTCTTAGTCAAACAAAGAATGCTGGGAGCACGTTTGCAAAACACCATTCATTTCACACAATAGGAAATTGTTGCAGCTAAGGGATTATACACATAAGCAAATAGCACATTGAATAGATGTATGATTTGGGGTTTTCCAAAGCAACCTGAAACAAGTGTGGGGGCTAGCTGCTTTTAAAACATGTAGGAACATAATGGCTTTGTTTTAAAGGACATAGCCTTGACTGTTAAAGAGAGTAAGCAACACAAACATATGGACCATAAAACGCACCACGACGTCCGCCAGACAAATAACACTCATGTGGATCACGTCCTCGGCCGCAACATCAACATCATTTAAAAAAATCAGACTTTAAATCCACTGATATTTGTCAGTCAGTCCAGCGATAAATGTCTTAAAATATGGCAGAAACACAGGAACGGATCTAACATTGCTTGCTATGCTGAAGATAATAAATCAACTTAATCGTTAAATAATAAATTAATCTGCCACAGTGTATCTTTTGTCAAGTTCAACCAATCATGACTTCAAATAAAAATCTGTCATTATTTAGAAGAATGTTTTCAGGCGTACACTAGTATAAATATCAATATGAGAAAAGATTGTTTTTTTTTGGTGAACAGATCCCTGGGTGGGATTCATCACAGCCAGATACACCGATTATGACCACATAGTGACTTTGACGGAGCTGGCCCTGATCTGACTCACTGACCTGGTCCTGCATGGGTCACAAACTAAGCAAAAGTTTACGACACCGAAGCAGCGGACCTCTGAACATGTCTCTGTTAAAACCTGTCTCTCGGAAATATCTGCCAGGACCAATACAACAAACTGATAGGTTTTTAATCATGTGCAACGGATGCAGATTTAACATCATTTTCATCATGGTTGCACATAGCTGCTCACAGTCCATGGCAACTCATGGGTGATTTGTTGTGGTTCAATATTAGCTTTTTTTTTTCCCCTGCCACCATGATTTTATTCATTATTTTTTAATATATTTAATATATTTTAATAGCTGATAAAATATTACTAATAATATTAGATATCTATAGGACTTTTGTCAAGGATATTCACTTTTCAAAGGTGTTTGTGTTTATTATATTTTTCATATTCAGGTTTGTAAATATACATGCTAGGTCCGACCCTTACATCATTGAGAACATGTACAACCGCTAATCCCTTTAGATCCTTTATAAATAACACCCTTCTCAAGCAACTTCATAATTTTCTCCCCCTGAAAGGTAAATCAATTATATATAATGACAACAAAAGCAGCGTTTTGTCATCAAATGGTAATTAGCTTGGGTCCTGACCTCCCTCTTGGCACCATGACTGCCCCAGCTGAGGACCAGGGAAGGTCCACAGTCCACACTTAAGGACAGGCAGGCGTAACACATTGGCTGAGCATTGTGGGGCCTTTGTCTTCATTCAGGGGGAGATGAAGTTCTCGCCGCCACGTTTATCAATCATGGAGGGGCTCCAGCTGTTTCACAGGCTTCGGCTTGGCTTCAACAGCCGGCCTTACAAATTGTCTGTGAATAGCAAGGAAGAGGGACCCCAACACACACACACACACACACATCCCCCCATGGGCACACAAACAACATTTGCATCAACACACGTGCGCTGCCATTGTACTAATGCGCAGAACAGCATTGCATTTACACAACCACTCTGTTCACTTGAACACAAAGGCTCACATGCAGGCACGGCACCTCGCCGCCACAGACACATACGAAAGCCGCCGCACGCGCAGATGCACTCAGATACAAAATACCTATTGTTCACTGCTGATGACAAATGTTCCTCCACAGCCTTTTTCACAGACACGACCAACCCTGCCGTCTGCTCGGCGCAATTACAAGATGGATTAACAGCTCTTACTAACGCTGCCATCATCACCTTGCGTGCCTTGGAGGAATCAGTGGAGGCTGCATTCCTGAGAATTATGTCCAATTACAGCTTAATGAATGAAGGGGAGATATATGCTACCAAACAAATCTGGCATATTGAAACTGCTATGAATTAAGTCACACTCTAGTTTTGACAGTGTTGACGTTGTCTTTAGATCCTCTGTGTCGATGGCTCAGCGTGTCAGAGATCAAATGGCCTGCAGTTTCCAAATCCTGCAAGTAAACAATTATTATTTTACGTTTGCATGGTCGATCTTTAGACTTTCGCCGCAATGAAAAGTTGCAGGTGTCAAATAATGTGGATAAATGAACGCTGGAATTAGCTGTTCTCCAAGGTCAGACAGCGATTGCGTTGTTACTCTCTCACGCCACTGTGTCAGAGCGACCCGCGCCCTCACTTTTTCATCATATTCTGCACATCAACAAAACAGCAAGAGAGTGAAATGAAGGGGACGAAGAGGGAGAGAGGAAGAAAGAAGAATAAAGAGAAAGGGATACAAATTGATCGTTTGGTGGCTAGATCAGTCATAGTCACCCTGTTGGGATGGATGAATGTCTTTGATGGCCACTGCAGGTTCAGGCAGGGAGAGCGTCTGAAACCAGGAGAAATTGGTTTGGGCCCGCGGGAGGGGAATCAGTGTGTGAGGGGCATGTAAGTGTTGTACTGTTGATTTGTGTGGGGCCATGGGGGGGTTGTCCAAAGTTTGAGGAGTTTTGAATGTGACAGCTAAATTCTCTTTTGAAATGACCATGTTTTGTTTGCTTCTTTACAAAGAAAACTTACTGAGTTCAAGTGGGGAGGCCTTGAGGTCAATCTCCAGGTTTTCCCTTCAACGTTTCTTGTCATCTTCTTTATAATTTTATACAGCTGAGATTGAAAAGGTCAGAATATTAAACCTTTAACTGTGCAGGGTTTAAAAATAAATCTCTTTTCCCCTCTATTTGGCTGAAAATATAATAATAATAACAATAATAATAATAGCAACAACAATAATAATATTAATAATAATAATCATAATAATCATAAGAGGCAATGCTGTGACACTTAACCAATTTAGGTGTATTATAATCTACCTAAAATCTCAACCCAGTCTATTATGAATCCAAACATAGCCCAAACAAAGTAATTAACATGGAGCTACTTTCTTAAGCGACAGCTAAACCAGTTTAAATTGACTCTGTTTTTCCACCTTTGGTATCAAATGTAAAACGCTCCCACACACTTCCTCTCATTTTAGTGTCATAATAATTAATTGGCATAGCTTGGTAGTTTCAACCATCAACAAGTAAAACAACAATTTCCCCGGTGGGAAATTCATATAAACAAAGATTCATTTCATTACATTTTAAATATTTAAGTAAAAAAATAAATAAACTATATTGTAATAATATGAATATGGTTATTCTGGGAGATTTTTTTTGTGGCTCGAAGCTTTGTAACAAATTGAAACTGATTTGAGAATTCATGGCCATAAATAGTCACCACAAACTTACTGTGACCAGTATTTCCATATTACCACTAAAATGTTTGTTGAACTATGCCGTTCTTTTGGCTGATTGAATATATCCAGTGGGTATTTGAGTATACCAATAGACACTGGAGTTCATATTAACTTTTGCTCCCACTGTCATCCTGTGACACCTGCTGTCCACAGGCCGGAGGTGGTCAGCAGCTGGCCCAGCCACCGTCTTTCTTTTTTTTTTTCCGTTATGGAAAATCTTGCAGCTCCAAATGACGTCTCTCCATCCCCTTTTGTTTGCAGGACTGCAGTTTTATAATCTTTGACCAGAGGTAGTGGGCGAGGACGCGGTGAGGCAGGTGGTTAGATGCCTCAGGGAGTTTTGCACTAAAAGCCAAAAATATAATCCATCTACATGTATCTGTGGGAAGCCCTCTCCCCGCTGCAGTTTGTTATGCTCTCGGGCTGCTGTACTCACAGAGTTTTTATTTTTTTCACACTAATGACAGCCACTATCTCATTCACGGTGGCAGTAATAGAGTTTTATTAACTGATTAGTCTCTATTTTCAGGGGTGGAAACAAGAATCAAAATCTCATGCTACTTAATGGAGCCAATGTGACTGGAATAGTTCTATCTGGCAGATTACGATTTTTCTGCCACACAGTCACTTTGAACGATGATACAACCAAGTCGACTGTGCTCTGGTAATGAGTCATATGACAACTCCTGGGGTTTCTCCTAACTATCCAGGCAAATGTCAGCAGTCTACCCCCCATTCCCTTTGATGACCTATTAAATATTATGAGGACCCCCTCCTGTGTGCGCTGTAGTCTTGCTCATATCAAGATGGTGTTTAATGCCCATGAGACAAACAACAGACAGATTAAAGCTATTATACCCTGCTGCACTCCCACATTCACTCTCTACAAAGTGGAGTTGTGATGAGTTGGTTCGTAGTTTTGCAGCTTAAAACCAGTAAAACACAATGTTGGGTAATAAATGACAAGTGAGAATTTATGGTACGAGGATCTTTCAAAACAAAGCCGACTTACTGACTGAGCCAGACAGAGCTCACCTCCCTCTGATCCAGTAGTTTCTATTAATAAAGCTACTGAAACTTAATCAACTTCAAATGCTGCTTGTCAGACAGACAATATATATTAAGACAAATGATGATTTTTTATTCTCAGTCAAATGACAGACTTCAAATGTTTTCGAACGTGGTCATTTTCTGGCTTGTGAGTCGAGTGGAAGGAGCTAATTATGTGACAATCTGAGAAAAAGATAACTTCTCGTTTCCAAGAATAATGGGAGAGAAATGTTATGGATTAATGGCACTATTTATCTTTTTTAAATTTCTGTCTTTCTCCGCCGATGGCAGCGCTCCCCAAGGAAAATATTCATAAAATGAAATTGAAGTCATAACTTAATAGGTTATTAAAATTTTTGAATGCATATCACTTCTCCTTTTGCGGCGCTGTAAATTTAAATTGAAGTTTGTGGTGTTCGGAGACACCGGCAGGAGTTTTTTTTTTATGGTGGCACAAGAGAGGGAGGACATGCATCTCTGTCAGTTGGGTATTTGCTATTCTAATTTTATGGCAGGCCAGATTATCAGGCAGGGATGTCAGTGTGCGCAGGCAGACTGCTGACAACACTTCAGCCCTCAGCCATGTGTTTCCATTAGAGAGACCCAGCGTCCGGGGGCTTGTTCCCTCTATTGTTTTCTATTCCTGTCTTTTATCTTGATTTAAACTGAGACTCTATGCATATTCCACTCCTGTCATTTCTTTGCTCGTTCCCTGCTTGCAAATCTACTATACCACTGTGTTACTCTCTTGTTCTGCCCTTCTTCTTGTGTGCTGTTGTTCCTTAAGGGGGGGCCGAGGTCTCACCAGACACCGAGGGGAGAGAGTGAGGTGCGATGCAAATCTCAGAGGGACGAGGTATATTGCTAGAGAAGGTGGGACACCTATCTTTAGCCTGCCCCCCTATGTGTGGACACTGTGCCAAAGAAGGTCAGGTGCGTGGAGGTGATTGAAAGTGAGAGCAGGGAGTGATGGGAGGCAGAGGGGTCCATCATCTCAGCTGGATGGGTGGGAGGGGATTTTTCCTCAAGGTCAGGGGCCAAATTTATTTATTTCCCTGGAAGTTACAATGAAATTTTACTGAGTACTTTGCCCTGATGATGAGAGAGATCAGTAGCTATAAATTTGTCTTGGCATTTGGTTGCCAGTGATGAACCATTTATTATGGTACCTTCAAGGACACCGCGTGGTATTTGTATGATCGTGCTATTCTTTGTAATGATATCCATTTCACTGTGCCATATAACACAAATGAGAAAATTAAGGATAAAACCGGCGGGTGCAGAGCAGGTCCAGCTTTATTCATAGCTATCAGTGGGATATGTACAGTAAATGTCACATGATATTTGCGATGCCCTTGTCCTGGTTTTACAGTAGCAGTTAAAATGTTGATGTTGTCGCGCTTTAGAAAAGTACAGGGGCTTCACCGGTGAAAAGCCTGCGTTTGGGTTCACGCATCTTTTTTTTCCGTGGCGGTAAAATACACCAGCCTGGGAATTTGGTTGCTGATAAATTAAATCAGGCTTTCCCGAACAACAAATTCAGCCCACATTTGGTTTCTCACATTCATCATCCACAAAGAATGGGGCTCTTGACGGCACACTTTTCCCTTTTTATGTGCTGCCTCTCAGCACAAAAACAGACACCTCCAGGGTCCCTCAGAGGGCACGATGAACGAATGCGCCTTATTGATTGGCCATTTAAAAGCCTCTTGTAGCCTTGGGAATATGTTAATGCCATGAGGCCCTTTCCCCTGCTGCCCTGTGCTCCCCAGGGCCTTTGTGCGTATTCCTCAGTGGGCTATCATGGGGAGTTCATTAATGGTCAATTACTAATATCTGATGAGGCTCATTGTGTTACCTTTCCATCGTAACTGGGCATCTGTCTCTCCTACTTTGCAACCATCAAAACAACACAAGGGCTTTTTACTGTAGCAGGAGCACACACCTCTGCCAGGAAATCCCATAATGAATGCTGAATATAGTTTTAGCGATAAGAAACAGCATCCTATTATTTAACTGTCTGTGGTTTTTATGTGGATTTAATGTGGTTTATTTTCTTTGATGCTTTTTGTACGTTTTTTATTTTTTTTTTTTTGCACACTGGCCCACTATGATACCTGTGGGGATTTTCCTTCAGTAATTCTTTTATTTCTGTTGAATGATGCTACTTGGCAATAATCTTAAAGCATAACATATTGGAGCGCTAACATGATCCTGACCTGTTTATGCAGGAAGACTTGATAGGTTGTCAGCACCCCCCCACCACCACCCCCCACCCCGAATGAGGGCAGGCTTCCTTTGGCTGCTGGGATGATATTTGTGGATAATAAAAAGAATAAATCAGACAACGGGGCTGAATATTTCATTTGTTATCCATATTCCTTATGGGAAAATGATACAGAAATGTAAAAACAGCAATTTCCCACCAGCCCCTGCTGGGATTGTGCCAGAGCAGAAGGACTGTCTGAAGATAAAGTGCATCTTTACCAGCCTATTCTCTCTGGTATAAATCTAACAGGCAGCTTATACATTATCTGTTCCAGTGCAACACAGTTCTGCATAAACATGTTATTGTAATATGCTGTTATTTCTATTTCCCCCCCTCTCTACACTTCCTGTCTGTCAGCATGTCTATTCCTCTCTGCGTAACTGTCCCTCCTATCTTTCTTTCATGTCCGAGAGGACAATATTCAATCTCGGGAGTTTGGGGTCGGCAGGATAACTTGTGATGACATTATAATGACCTTCACTTTTCGCTCCTTCTGGTGATGGATCCCATGAGTTATCTGTCCCTCTGCTGAGAGGTGAAGATTATCTGAATGAAATGGGCCTGTGAAGTGATAACACAGTGCATTGTAGCCACTCGGCTGCTTTACAAATGATAGAAAACATACACGGTGCGGTAGAGTAGATGTAATGTGCTCAGCTGGCTTCGATCCCAAAGTTTGGAATGCAGTTTTGAAAGTAACCCAGAGCTGATAAGAACCTGTAAGCAGAACGTATATTAAAAGTTCAGGCTATGAAAGGGAATCGTATCAAAAGCTATGACATAAAAATCATAAGTTAATAAGCAGAGAAAATTTGCCGTCTTAAATCAACTGTGTGGCACTTTGCCAATTTCACTATTCACAAATAATTACTGTATCGTTTTCAAGAAAATTATTACCATAACTCAAGGTTTTCTTAAGTCCATGAGCATAATGAAGAAAATGGACTGGAACGATCCTGAGAGAAAACTGTTATTTAAGGCCGCTGATGCCAAGAGAAAAGGCCTGTTTGTGCTGATTATGCCAACTCAACACTTTATCCCACAGTGCCCCATCCCATCTGTCAGTGGACCCCTTAGTGGTGGGGAGCACAGGGGTGGCAGGAGCTGAAAGGAGGGCAAATGGGATCAGTGTGTGTCCCACTGCCATTATCAGTTTTGCCCTGACAACACATCTACTTTTCACTTTCACCCCAGAAATTGGGTATGGGGGGGGGGGGGGGGGGGATGCAGAGACACTGTGGCAAGAGCAGGAGATGATGGACATGAAAATGAGCTTCTTTTTCACCATCCACTGAGTGGATGGGAGAAAATGTGGTGTCACATCTTGTCGGAGCTCGGCTCGTGGCCAAGAGGAGATTGATGCCGAAGTCGGTCCGGCCACCTTCCTGCTTCTGATTCCACTGTTAGACAGGATCAGCAGCCGGGACAGTGCTGCTCGTTACAACGAATGCTAATTATCAGAGGAGAGCACAGAATTAACCAAACACACTGTCGCAAACGACTGGTCTGTAAACACAAAACAACACAGGTGAAGCTGTTTCTTTCACTGATACTGATGCTGGATGATCTGGATCTGTAGTGGACAGAGGGTGTGTGTGTGTGTGTGTGTGTGGGTCCGCTCCTCTGATCATTGATGACCGCCAGCCAGCGCAGGCCTCTGGTGATATGTGGGCCCTCCGAGCTTCGGTAGCCCCGCCACACCACACCCTGGGGTGCAACAAATATCAGCATTGTAATTTCACGCCTGTGATTATTATCGCGAGCTCTATCTCTGACTGGGAATCCTCCACCCATCCTCTGTAGTCCTCCCAGCTGAAATACTGTTTAACAGCCTCTCCCCTGGACCTGTACGTTCAGACATACAAACACATGCACCCCTATACATACACTATACATGCATACACACACACACGCACACACACACACACTGTTTTAATGTCTGCCCTCCATGGGCCCATTTTAGGCTTTCTCATTTCTTCTTCTCCCATCTTCTGTTAATTCACCACCATCTGCCTCAGCATCTGTTTGAAGAGGCAGAAAAAAAAGTCTCTGTCATGGCGGAGAAAGTCTATGCTTTTTCTCTCGCTTGTTTTTTCTTTTTTCTTTCTCGCTCTATTTTTTTTTTCAGTTCCTCAACCTCCTGCCCATTTAAATGCCAGCGGCAGCATCCTCTTCGGTCTTTGTCTGGCCTGCTGCTCCACCTCCTCCGCTAACTGGCCCTGATTTAGCATAATCTCAAAAAACCTTGGTCTCTCCCCCTCAGCCCTCTCCACACACACACACACACGCACACACACACAAACACACACACACACACACACAGTGAATCTCCTCCTATTTATCTCATCATGCACAGGGTAAATGAGGAAGAAAGGTAGACACATGCTCTTCATTTATTTTTTTTCCCAGTAACTACATATTTATAATTATAAATAACACATTATATGACAAACCCCCATTAATCAACTGGGGAAACAAATGAACAGAAAACGTTACAAAAGAGAAGACAACAATAGTTTTACCAGGATAACAGAGAATAGGTGTTTGTTGAGGAGGATTAAAGGGAGACGCTTCCTGTTCCTCGCCATCAAATCCACACCGTTAATCCATCCATCCCCTCACTATATTTAACTGTTTCCAAAAACCCGTTTCCTCACTGTCTTTCTCTTTCTTTCTTTCTTTTTCCCTCCTGCCTGGCTTCCTATCTTCCTTCTGGTCTTTGAGGTTTTTCGCCAACAATGGGACTGTCCACTCCGCAGCCACAGGATCCCTCCCTACCAGCAGAGATTACAAGCATTCTTCGGCCAGGCCAGAGTTGTTGTGGCGACATGTTATTGTCTCTGTTTTAACAATAACTTTCAGCGGGTGCAGTCAGGACAGGGACGTGACAGTTTACGAACTCCGCTTCGCACTCTGCTTTGTGTTTTTATTAATGATAACAACAACAACAGTGACATTATTGGTGTTTTAAACACACAACTACATCTGCCTCAGTCTCTCTACCTCCTTCTCTCTGTTTTTAATGTTGTGTTTACATCTCGGGAGTGACATGCATCCTCTCATGATCTCACGCCCTCTGGGACCTAATGGGTTTATTTAGCACCTCAGACTGTGGTAAAAAAAAAAAAAAGATCCACTTACACTTCAGGCTTTGCCACGGGCGAGAGGTGTTAGAGTCATCTAATTAAATACAGGACTGGACGTCCTCTGTTTCTTGCGTCCCCTCAGGCTAACATGGATTGGACAGCTTTGTGCAATATGCTAAAGCATATGGGGCAATGCTCAGGACTCTGAATAGACATGTGATCTTTGACACAGCAGCCACTTTAGATCATTGTAATTATAATACAGTTTATTTTTCATTGTCATTCTGTATTATTCCGCCTGTGGACAATGATGCGGTCCTCCCTCCCTCTCCTTCTATGTCATTTCCACCGTCTCTGTGGGGAGCTGTTGGCTGATAAGTTGTCACATTAAGTGCTAACTTTTGGGTGAGCGCTGGGCTTTTCTTTTTATCTCTTTATGGCCGACCCCTCTAATAGCTGTCCTGCAGCAGCGCCCGAGGCAATCATGTTGCAAATAAACAGGCTGACACAGTCATTTACTCAAATCGTCCCCACACTATTCACAACCGTCCCCTGGTGATGATCCTTCGAACGACAATTATTTCAAATGTCAAAGATCCAAGCCTTCGGGGCGTAGACAAATGAACATTAAAAATCTATTACCAAACACTTTAAAAATACACATGTAGGTTTGCTTTAACTTCCTGATAACAGATTACATTATAAAGACCCCATGAAGCCTAACTTTTAAAAAATTGTATCAAATTACAGTGTTTGAAGAAGACCAGTTTGGGCTTTTTTTTATTTCTTGATGATGATAGAAAGCCATAATATGCCATAATATACTGGTGCTGTGCAAAGCTTGGGGGTGATGGTGTTTGTCCACGGAGGTTTGTGTTTGTGTTGCGTCTCCGTGTTTCCTTTTGTTTCACGTGACTCCATCCGGAGGGGCGGCCTCTGATTTGCTGTCACACTGAGCTGTTCTACACGACCTCTCATAACCTCATCTCATCTCTCCGAGGACTCCCAGGAACCCTCGGCCGACCTCACGCATGAGATGAAGATATTTCCACCTCAACCTACTGAAATCTCTGGGCAATAATGGCTCCTGAGTAATCACAGTAGTCTGAGTTTGACGCTCGCACTTAAAGGTAAACCATTAAAGAAATGAAGAAAAGTCATGAATGAACAAAAGAAGACGTATGATTAAAGTTTTTCTGCCTCTGGCTGTGTGGTTGCAAGGTTCGACCAGTTCCTGTTTTACCTTCTTGTAAGTGAATTGTCCAGTTAAGATATATAAGCCTAATATAAAGGTATTGCTTGCAGTATCAATCTATTCCATGTGATTGCCCCTCATGATGGGCACAAAATCCATCCAGTGATAATGGCATCCATCTCCGCCCTTATATTGCATGTATTTGTTACCTTTAGCCCAGTAGCAATAAATCCAATCTAGTCTCCTTGACGTGGACCGCTGACCACTGCGAACTGGTCAAGGAGACAGTGGCTACAGTTCATTTCACGTCAGCGCCCTTCATGATTATGGAGGGAGCTGTTAGTTTGAACTCTGTCAACAAATGGTATAAAATACAGTGTCCGAGCTGTTTATTTTCTTTGAATTAACTTTGACAGTGTCATCGTAATGTTTTATGTTTCGACCCGAAATTTAAATTCAAAACTGGCTGAGACACCATGGTGTTAAATTATTCATCTGCAGTGCAAAACATAAAAACAATGTTTTTATGTGACATTTGACCCCATCTGTAGATTTCCATTGTTTTGCGTTACTTTGCAAACCCTGAAAATAAACTAAAAGCGGTATATTAACATTTGTCACCATCTTGCTCTGCATTATTAAACAGCGTAGCAGCTATATTTCACCTTGGCTACATAACGGGATTCTTTTGCAAGCAGTGTGATCAAAACTTCACCTATAGTTGCATGATGGTGTGCGTCTTTTTATACCTAGAAGATTTAACTTTGAAAGATAAACTTTTGATCATTTTTAACTTTAATCTCTTTAAAGTTTAAAAAGTTGACTCTTGGACTTGAACTTTGAATCCATCACCAGTATATTGAACCAATTAGCATGAAAATCAGTAAAAACAAAACATAAAAAAAAAAATTAAAAAATAGTTTTCTCCCATACAACTTCCATAGCAAGTAAAGTCTTGTGGTCTGCTACTTGGCTCATTGAGATTATGTTCACAGTGCCATGACTTTATAAATTATACTTTCAGAAAGTTAACCAACTCTTAAATCCATCTAATGTCTGTATGAAGTGCAGGCCAAAGATGAGTTTGGAGTGTGATGAAACAGAATATAATTCTCTCCAAGGGTCTAAACTCAACTATGAGTTGTGGGCGCTCAGGACTCTCATCAACAGTGATTTCAACCAATCACGACCGTCCCCGAGGGAGCGCTAAGTGGAGCAGATGGTAGACAAATAGCGTGTAAGGGAACAAAATTAAGGAGCTTTACAGGATTTTCATCAATTACCTGAGCTAATGCATCAGTATAAAGAAAAAAAAATGTTATTTGCAATGTGTTTGACAGCGCCATCAATATATTAATAGCAGCAATGCAAGGCATCAATCTTAATTCTCAACTTGTAAGGATGTTGCACAATAACACTACACTACCTGCCCACTCTGCATTTCCATGTATCATACCATCATTTCTGTCACAGCCCCCATGCTGGCCCCCGGTATATTCCATAATAGCAGGCAACGAGCGAGTCATTGTCCTGCATTAGCATGTTATGGTACAGGGAGTTAAAGAGACCAATTTCTTCTCTGCCCCACATAGCAGTGATGGGACTGGCTTTGATGAGCCTGTGTGTTAGAGGGGTGTTTTCTGGCTTCATAAAGGATGATATGAGTCTGTCACGGCTTCATAAAGCAGTAAGACATGCTTTCTGGAGCCCGGAGAGATTGCTAAATTCAAACCTATTACACAACAGCCTCTGTGTTTTATCCTTTTAAAGATTGTGAATTAAAAAAGAACTGAGGAGACTGAGGATGCTTTGCCTTGGTTGTCATATTTTGTAGTTTCTTTAATTTGGTATCTTGTCTTCTGTTACTTGCTGATTTACTTTTGAGCTATCGATTCAGTGCAGCATTGCGTTTTATAAAAGTGGAATTGTGTTTGTGAGATACAAAAACTGAAATTATATAGTACTGATGCTCATTATAGTGTAACTAGTGTAACTAAACAATGAGCACGACGCACATCATTAGAACAGGTCATTTCAAAATACAAAAACTCTAATCCAAAAATCACCAGCAGACAAGAAGTGGTAGCTGCACACTACTCAACACACAGAAACATCTGGCAACCAAGTAGCAAAAAGACCAAGCTTATATACTGAGAGATGGGCTAATTAGACAGGTGAGCCTGTTCTGCTGCCAATTGAGAAGCCAGCCACGCCCCCTGACACACACACCTGCTCCAGAAGACAAACAGAAAGGGGTTGATGGGGAAAAACACAAAACTCTGCAACACAATAAAATAACCATAGCATCACTGTTGTAAATGTAAAAAGAACAAAGGAAATACAGCGGTGACGGAGAGTAAGCACACAACAGATTCACATAGCTCCCAAAGTTATTTTTCTTCAAACTGTTCTGTTCCCTCTGAGTCCTAATTAATATGTAAAGACTTCTGTAATTAAAATGCTCCTGGTGTAAATGCAATATTCAACAGTTCTCCTGACAGTGATATATTCTACATGGATTATCCTCAGTGATTTTTGTCTTGCTAATTAATCAACATTATTCATTATGATAAAAGAGGGGGGGAGAATTACTGATGAACAGACTGCCTCAGCAGTCATGATGCACTCACTCAAGTAAACTTCTGAAATGTTTATTAGTTGGCGCGAGGGCTCCAGTGTGCTGTGGTTGTGATAAGGCAGCTCTTACTAATGTGTGCGTAAATTCTGTACCCTGCACTTCACTCTCCCGTGAAGATTTTGGACACTTCCTAATGAGTGGCGATCATAATACTAATAATACTAATACTACTACTACTACTACTACTACTACAAATAATAATAATAATCATAATAATAATAATAATCATAATAATACATGTATATAATAAAAATAAGGTTGTATTTTGGGTCAGTTGTATGATATTTGTGTTCCTCTGGATTCCTGGCGGCCTTTTTCTCAAATCCCACATTATTCCTATAAAAGCTCATGATCTTTAATTATTCCTGGACAACGGGGCATAATCTACAATTTCAAGTTGATCTCCCTGAAATAAAATAATATGCACACCCACTTCCCAAGGCTTCCAGACTCAGCACTGCCCATAATGTTTTTTTTTTTTTTTGCAGTTTGTCTCTAATCATTTGCATTTTTATGCAAGGTTAGTCGTGAGGGACTTCTATTACTGCCATGAGTACATTAAGAGAACCATTAATCACACTTGGTGTAGTACTGAGTGAATCAGCGACACACCTGTCCTGTTTGCTGGGGGGCCTGTTACTTATCACTCTCAGTGGGCAGGACAGGGACATGAACCTGAGGCAGACACATCCAGACCTGCCCTCTCCAACATGATGGATACAGTTTAGTCTTCATGGTTTAAGAAGATTATTTTTAAACTTCTAATGTCACTTTTTTCTTTTTCTTTTTCCTGCTGTCACATTCTTCTCGGAAGATCTGAGAAGATCTAAGTTGTTTTCTTCCATGACCATAGTGAAGCTTTCATTATCCAAATAATAAAACAGTGACTAATTCCTGATCAAAACAAGCAGATCATTCAATAAAAAAATATTTATCAAAGGCAACATGATTTTTTTTTCCTGGCTGAATTCTGAGGCATGAAATTGTTCTAATCTGCTGTTGCTCAGGAGCTGCTTATTTTTTTTCCCTTCGTCTATATATAGCCCAACTGATACTGAAGCTATTACCAAGCAACTAAAGCATCAAATACAGGTTGTTAAAATGCACTTAGACCAGAGAATAGCTACATTTCTTACCATCATGAGGAAAGCGGTGGGAATTAGCCAACCATCAAGAAAATAAGCAAATAAACAGACAGCATAATGTAATAGTTATGGTGCTGCTGCTGAAGTTGATTCCACCTACCTTTTCTGTTTTTGTGAAGGGAACATTAATCTGATGCACCAGTGGAGTTCTGTCTAATGTGAAAATGTACTGTGCCCCCCCCCCCCTTCATCTGCAAGGAAGAGACTTCTATCACACTAATGATAATAAATGGCAACTAATGGGATGACCAAACATAACAAATGGAAAGTTTTAAAGGTATGGGGGCCACATTAGATGTGAAATGACATCCTCAAGTCAGCTGTGTCTGTGCTAAACGAGAAAATGTGATCACAGTTATGCATAAACTTTTGGACATTGTTTCTAATCAAATACATGATATACTTTGTATTGAGTTCTTTTATAATGTGGTGATGTAGCGAACCTGGTGAAACCTGAAGTTTGAGCACTTTGACACGTTATAGTTTTAGTATTCAGTTACACCTGATGCTATTTCTAGACCACAAACATCAATACTCAAAGCACATTTAGCTAATAATTATAGTAATAATAATGAAATGTATTTTTACTTTTTAAAATTTAAATACAGGCCTTCCACTGCTACTACTATGTGTGCCCCTATACCAGTGCACATTGAAATAATGTTATTTTATTACTTTCTACACATTTTTGGATTCTTTAGTGAAAAAAAAGATCCAAAATGGACATGACTAGATATAAGCACAGGTAATGATTATATATTATCGTTCTTTACGGACATCAGTAGAGGACTAGCACGTACTGTATCTTCTAAAGCCTGATGCTGAGAAGCATGTCCCAGTGAATCGCAGGTCTTTGGCATTGAGTGGAACTGCATTTGTCTTAATGATCGTGCTCCTTGAGCTGATTTTTGTTTCACAATAATCAATATCAAAGTCGCCAGTGGCAGCCATAGCCCAAGAAAGGGGGAGTAAATGTAGAGAGGCATTCATTCTCTGTGTCGGCCTTGTCAATGTAACAATGCTTTTAGAGTTTGGCCCTGAGCATCTAAACACACTCTCAATCACGCCTGAAATCCTAGTGGGCCACACTTGGCTGCTATTGTAACTTAGATACAGTCTCAATTTGTATGATGTCTCTCAGTAGACATGGGAAAAATAAATGGATTGATCTCCTGTCCGAGTGGAACACTTACAGCACATCTGTTTTGAGGGAGGATTTATGGAAACTGTCGTTGCTGAAAAATAAACAGGTAACCCATTCGATTACAGTGTTAGAATAACTGTATTTTTCATATTCCCTTCTTAAAGTGTAGCCGCAAAAACTGTGCAGCAAACTTCAAGACGTTGTGGGTGATTTGTTAAAAAAAACTTGTTTGTCCCGCAAAATGGGAGGAATTGACGTTAGAGAGCGATGGGAGAAAAGACACGGGAAAAGGGCAAACGTGAGCGGAGGATGAAGACGGCAATAACGCAAATATATGTCAGTGATTTTTCTCATTTGTTCTGTGAGAGGGCTCATCCACTTAAAAGACTCCTCCGCTGTAGGGATGCTTCATATACTGTACATCCCTGCACTTACCCAACTCACCAAACCAGAATAAGCAGATCTTAAAGGAGAACTCCGGCCATATTTGCTCTCGGGTCTGGAGAAAAAAATGATGCAGCGTTGCGCGTGATATCTCCGTGATCAGCTGGTGCAGCTTCAGGGGGGGGCTCCCATGCGTTCCTACAGGGGCAATCTCTAAGCCAGGCTGTTTTTAGTCTCTCGGCCTGCAAATAACAGAAGTTTGTCTGTGATACACTATCTCACTCACTTTTGCTTATTCCACCGAAATCACTGAAAATCAGATGGATCTTCTCGGCTTTGTTACTGCATTCAGACTAATTCAGATTGTGGTTTGCTGAGGCAAAGGGAGGGGGCGAGAGGCGTGCAGCCCCGTGTGGCCCCTCAGTGACCAGCGAGGAGGTGATAAATGACTACAACACTCATCCTTGTCAGCAAAGAGCGGGGGGAGAAGCAGCCCTCCTACTGTGAGCTACATCATCCTAACAACATTATTCTTTTCATGCGGTTTGTCGATAGAAGCCCTGTGTGATTGGCATGGGGATCCGCTCAGGTTAATTGGAAGCCTGAACTGTGTAACGGCACGGGAAGCTGAGCAGACATTGTCCCCCTTGTAATAACACAGGAGGCCTGTGTGTCTGTGTATCGATTACATCTTAGGTTCATGACACCCGTATGGGAATAAAATATCAGAAGGCAGGTTATGGATGTTGCCATCAGTCGCACTGGAAGCGGCGGAGATGGGCCGCTTGCAACAGAGGGGGGGAAAAAAAAACCCTAATTGAAAAGCCTCAAAAGATTATTGCATTGGATCATTTGATCAACATCCCTCATCCCTCCCACACTGCGCACCACTCATTTTTTTATACTTCAAAATCCCACGTTCAGTTTAAGGTCACCTGTACAGATCTGATTTATCAGTGTGAGATGTACACAGCTGTTTTGCATGTAACAGGTGCATTTGCCCCTGTTCATGGACGTGTTCTGCCTCCTCTCTTTAGTTTGCCTACATAAGACACATGATACTCGACATAGGAAGTTATCTCACGCACGGGCCAGGTCACAATGGTCAGTGAAGAAATTAATAATAACAGGCTGACATTGCAAGAGACAAAGATGATTAAATATTTTTAAGATAATTCGATAATTCTCCTCTGTATTACTCTAAAATGAAACAACCAGCCGCATCTGTGACGTGTTCATCACTTCCCAAAGTCATATTCTTATTATCGTCTCTATCATTCCAGGTGGCACCTTGATGCATTGTTTAGCGGCCAAGGTTTCAAGGGGTTTGACGCCATAACTCAGAGATTTTGCTTATTAATTTAGAAATTAATTACAAACACAAAGTGACATTTTACAAGAAATGTTTAGCATAGCATGAATTATCGCCGCTGTAAATTGGATGCAAGCGACGGAGTGCAAAGCCTTGACTTGAGCTCTTTGTGATTAATAAAAGAAGCTTTCACTTCAGTTTCAAAGCCAGTCATGATGAACGATAGAAAGGGATGAAATGAAACTCCTCCCCCGGCTGAAGGACAGCGCGTCTATACATTTTTAAGTCGCATCACATTAACAACGAATCAGGCCAATCATTTTTTCTGTTGTCCTGTCAGACAGCTCGGTGACTAATAGCCATTTAAGGACATGACTTGGAAAGGAGGTCATACGTTTATTCAGCAGATTACAATTTCTGCCTTTTTTTTGACATTATAAACAAGTCAGTGTACGTCGATAAGTTTTCTTCCCTTTTGCTGATGATCACATTATTGTTTGACATTTTGTCATAGATGAAATGCCTACATTAGCAACTGCACAGGCAGGCAATGACTTGGACACCCTCACTCTGTTCTGCTGAACACAAACAGGAGGTCCAGCTTTGTTTCCCGTGGAGCGGAGGATCTGGATTCTACATGAGTGACTGAGACACAGCTTCCTCCATCCTGCCGCTCGTAGCCCCCTCATAGAGCCCCACAAGGCCCACCACGTGGCTCTCAGCGCTGAGGTCCAGATTGTGCCACTGGGCTGGTACCGGACTGGAGGTGGGCGATAGAGCCCCAATCCATCTCCCGCAGGAGTGCGGTGACGGGAGCATCGGTTGCCCACTCCTCGGCTCTGAGCACACTCAGGAAGATGGATTGGTTGGCCAACTCACCAAAGGAGGCAAAGCATGCCGTTAAGAGCCTGTGCATCACTTGGCTGCTCATATGCAAAGTTTGATGAAAGAGGTTTTTCTGGGAGCGACAAATTAGGGCTCTGCTGTGAAATTAGATTTCTGGTGGAACCCTCGCAAGATTTAGCGGTAGCATTGTTTCTTCACTGCCGTCGATTCGAACGATAATTGCGGATAAGTGTGAATGATGTTGAGAATTAAGTGATGAATGGCGACGATGAGATGATTTAAAATGTCAGAATGGCCGACAATCCTAAAGAGGGTACGGACTTCATGGAGATGTAGCTGGTCCACAGAGGTTGCATGTAAACCAAAATACATCTGTGCATTAAATGTGCTACAGAGAACAAAAAGCATAAAATGAGGCAACTGTGAGGTGCTAACTTGTTACCAACAGCACACTGCTAATTGTCTCAGTTAATCATGTGGAACAAGTAGCCAGAAATTTTTTTCCCCCCGATGAACTACTTTCCACACAAAGCAGATTGGACGATATGTGAGGGATGGCCGGAATAGGTCACATGCAACAAACAAATGGAGAGCATTTGAAATATTCCCCTCTGATGAAATAAATCTTGTGGAAAAATGGTCTCATCTTCAGGAACAGCCCAAATTGGTCAGCACTTTAACCCGATACACTAAGGACCCTGCCTCCTCCTCTGTGAGACCCAAACCAAAAACGACTGCATGAACACTGACAAATTTGACAAAGGGAATTTGCTCAAAAAACACAGCCTCTATTTGGTCAGCCAAGCGGCAAATATGTCGGATGATATGGTTTATTAGGCAATCCATTTCTCTACAATAGTGGGGCCATCTGCAAAGGTTAGCGTGCATAAGGCTCGTATGGTAAATTCTATCTAATCTGCCTTCGAACGGCCGCCGCGAAAAACTCAGTGGCACATTTTTCATGTGCGTGCGATTTGGAATGCAAATAGAATAGCTGATGAAAGAGGTGACCTTCTAAGTGCAGAGCAGCGGGGGCTTTGCGGAATATGCACGGGCTGAACAGAATAGAAAAGAATGAGTTACTGCTACTGCCACCTCAGCTGCATTGTAATATACGACTCTGACTCAGATACAAGTGAACCTGGCCTCAAGAACATCTAGGTTAATCTCCGAGGATGGCACATCATGTACTCAGTGCGAAAAAAAAAAGAGCTGGCTCGCAGAAATATGTGCCTTTGTGCAATGAAAAAAAGCTTCCAATGTCAAAAAAGACTTCAAAATAAAGTGCATTTCATTTAATGTACTACATGGTATCATATATGAAACTTTACATTAAGGGTTCTACAGAGATAAAGTCTTAGCAAACAGCGCATAGACTTCTAATTAGATTTATTTGAGACAAAATTGGCCGGTATTAATTTTGATTTATGACCTCATTGTGCATTTTGTGTAATAAATAGCAGCATGTGTGGCGCATTAAGTGGCCAATCCAGTTGATGGATGCGCTAACATGCGCGAATTCTGACTCAGAAGGAAAGTTAGAACAAGATATTCCGCGATACGAAGGTGAGACTATATGTCAATAGTGGAGTACACAGACTCCTTTGTCATACGTAGTGCAAAGCTTGAACACATAGACAAATGGGTGAGGTGTATCATGGTCATTCAGCCGTGCATGTCTCATCTGTAGCCAGCTTTGGCAGAGTAGTCATCTTCATTCCCTTTGTCCTTACTGCAGTAGGTAATCTATCAGCCCCGAGACGTGCCGGAGAGTCCGGCTGGCCTACTCGCTCTCCCATTTGAATTGAGAACCCAGTTTCTGCTTTACCCGTGGTCCCAGTTAGACCAAGCTGCAATTGAGAGTGAGTGAGCTGTCCTTGATTCATATTACTGTCCCAGTATGATTGAGCTTCTCTGGTATCGCTGGAGAATGGAGAGAAAATTGAGCACTTGACTTTGCAGGCTTGAAATCCCAGTACTGCATGTATGCATTTTCTCTCAGGGTTTTTCATGGGACACGCTTGAGGTGCATTCTTTATGTTGTGCTCAGTGAGACAGAGGGGTGTGTTTGGAAGTTAACGCAAAACACTTCTCTTGTTTTCAATATGTAAGAAATCAGTTATATTATGTAAAAGGAAAAGGTTAACGTTATCCCAAAATTGGGATTTTTGGTCGTCTTATGGCACAGTGGAAAATATGTTTTTGATGGGGACTATTCTCAGCGGTGGATTAACACATATTTGTTGTAATAGAAGGAATTTGTACCCACAGTCCCCTTATTCACTGTAATGAAGAACCATGCCACCAATGGAACAATGACCTCGCAAATCCTTTTTTATTTTAAATTTTTTCAAAACAAAAGCACAGAAAAATCTCAAATTCTACTTCTAATCTATAATTATCACAGCTAATCTTCGTTGGCAACAACAATATCAACAATCAACAATATTGAGCTGGCAAAGTCCTCCCTGGTGTTTACACCGTTTTAAAAAAAGTTAGCAGTTGCGCCACATCAAGTCATCAGTGTCTTTCTGTTGACGATTCGATCAATAGAGATTTGACACAGACTCGTGGGAACATGCCTGTTTTATTTCAGCCAGTTCCTCCCCTCACGGGTGGCTGTGGGGGTGGATTCATCACCCGGCCGGTCTCTGTCACCTGACGGAGATGGGCCTTTAGCTGGGGTTTGATAGAGGGGGCCGATTATGATGCATGTCGATCGTTCCGGCACATATTGACGTGGAAGCGGCGAGGGAGCGAGCCGATGGCGGCTGGCCTCTTTCTTCCTGTGCCGTCTGCTTCACTCCCAAAAATCACACCAACGCTCACGTGTGCTAAGACGCTCAGAAGCCAATCATTCCTATTGATACGTCTCATCAGCTTGAAGGTTAAACCCAGCTCCATTTGCTATTAGTAATGTAGATAATGTGTGTGTGTGTGTGTGTGTGTACATGGGAGGCTGACTGGTTATTCATATCTATTTGTGGTTGAGTGGTGGTCTAACGCTGGCTCTTAACCACCTCGCTGTCTGTGCTGTGGTCTCCACAGAGTCCTCCTCCTTCTCCACCTGTCCCTGGGAACCCAGAGGGTTAATGATGAAAAACAAACAACGCTGGCTGTGGGAGAAAAAGCGAAGGGAATCTGTCAGGATTGGGAGGCCGGTTGAGAGATATCGGGGGAGTGAGAGTAAAAAGGAAAGGATGGAGGATGTGTGGAGGAAAGAGGGGAGGCGCTAATGACAGGTGTGCCGGTAAATTCGTCATCCTGCATAGGGAAACTGCTTGGCAGGGCACCCAACCGTGACTTTACAACTAATCCCGTTTGTAAGTTATTATTTATCTTCGGCAAAGTTTGTCAAACTCAGGCTTTGATTTCTCCCCCTGAGTTCCCTCTCGTGGCCCACTCCTGCACATGCTCCCCACATAATTTATGACTGCCTCTGGTCCTGATGACAGATTATTAAAAGTAGAATTAGTTTTTTGCTGGGGATTTTTCCTGTGGGAATTGGGAAGGCAGGGCTCTCAGAGGAAGGTCTCTGACGAGGTCTCCATTACTAATAGAGGCAGATTTTTTTTTTCCCCTTCCCAGTGTGATGGCAGACTGAGAAGACTAATGATTTGAATTTACTGTGGCAGCCGTCACGTGGTCTGGAAGCCGGCGTCGGAGGAGAGGAGAGGTTAAGTTCTTCCCTGTGGAGAGGTTTATTGGATTGTTTAGCACCAGAAGGATAATGTTTTTGTCATAGACTGCTGGTGCTTCTGCTGCTAGGCTAGAGGGAGGCCGGAAGCGAATCCTCTCTCATTCTCTCTCTCTCTCTCTCTCTTTGTGTGTGTGTGTGTGTAAGATCGAAATATGAGTAGAGGAGACAGGGGAATGTAGTTACGTGGAGCTGTGGGACCTAGGTGGAGGAGCATGTGCAGAAAATGGCTGTGATAATTACTATGTGTGGACACAATTTCAGAGATTTTCCTTTGACTGCACAAAACAAACGGACACAAAAATACAAATTCTCTCCCTTCATCTGAAGTCGATGCCAACTCTCTGATCCTCCCCTATCAGCAACTCTTCCTCCAACATTGCACTTTTCCTCCTTCTCTGCTGACACACAAAGAGGATGTAGGCTTTCCTTTCCCCCTGTTCACCTGATGGCCGTTTGGAGCCTGTTCCCCCAGCGTGTGTCTGCAGCCTGGGAAGCAGAGGGGAGTCTCAGCACAGCTGAGAGGCTCGGCTTAATCTTATGCATCATTAAGCACTCAGCGGCACGCCGCAGCTCCTCATATACATCATCCACGCTTAATAAACATAATGATGACATAAGATGTAATTCCAGATGAATTTTCATTTTATAGGGAAATGGAGAATTCCTGTAGAAAAGAGGAGAAAAAGAAAAGAGGGGCAAAAGAGGGAGAGAAAAAGTAAATTATCTGGGAAGTGCAGAATAAATGATGTTTTTTCTCCACAAGATGGATTGTGGGGTTCTGGGGGCAGCTGAAGTAGGATAGGAGTGTTGGAGGGAGGGTGGCTGAGAAAGGTGAGGGGGCAGAGGGCTGCACTGGTGGTGGCCTGAGAATGGAGGGGTGGCATGGGGGTGGGGGGAGGGGGGTGTGGAAGGGGAGAAAGAGAGAGAGAGAGAAAAATGTTGGTCATTCCAAGTGTTTTAATCGCCGGACTTGATGGACAGGCTGAGAGGACCCGAGGTGCGGCCATCCATCATAGGGAGGCTAGAATGGTAGTACGACGGGGTAGGGTTTCAGAGGGGGCTTTTGGGCTGCGGGGGGAAATGGGATTCTGATGAAAGTGTGAGAGAAAGGTGGCTGTACACAGTAAAGGCCAATGAGGGCGAGAGGACTGGAGATTAGCGCAGTGATTCTGCAGCATGTCGGGAGTGGCAGGAAGGATGGAGATTTTAATAGTACTGCTGCCATGTGAAAGCATCAGCAGCCCTGTATTTATGTTCATTTGGCTGTGGCGTCCTGTGTATGGGCTGAAAGGGCTTCTGGGTAAAGAGCGAATGTAATGTTTCTAAAAGTTGGTTTCCATTTTCTTAAACGTGCGTGTAACGTTTGTGTTTGTGTGCATGTGTAGTTTTGACTGGTTTTGTCTTTTCAAAACAAAAACAAAACAACACAAATATTAATCAGTAAATAAACACGCACAAAAACACACAAACACACCTTCTGATACACTTTTCCTGAACTCAGTCCTCACTGAGCGTTCACCTCGCACAGACGCTACCCCTCATACACTAACTAACCCCCCACCCAGCCAGGCTGAGAGGAAAACACAGGAGGGAGGATATTATGAATAGCGCAAAAAGATTTGGAAATGTCTCTTACATTCCAGCGGAAATATAGCATTTGACCCCACCCCCCACTTTTCTTATCAGTCACCGCTGGCACAGGTGAGATAAAAACAAGATCTACAAATCAGATTTTATTTATACTGTAACTACGGCAGAAACCAGAAGAATGAACGATGAAATATTTGATGTTGCTTCCTCTCTTTTCCCCTTTTCCCGACCGTATTGAAGTGAAAAACTATTTAGCTGTTGCCAGTGAATCCAGTTTTGTTGCGGGAAAGCAGCATCCCATGCATGCTTCCAGCTGGACCCCTTCCCAGTCTGCCATGCCTGGTTAATGTGGCCATTCTGTGCTGCCAGAATTAGAATTCATGGTTTATATTAAACAGACAAACACCCAAACAACAAAACAATAGCACAAATTGACCTTGCATTGAACTGAACGTACTGTAACAGATTTTTTTAATTGGGCATTTATTTATTTTTTTAAATGATACAAAGCGGTAATGGACTTTTTATATTAAACCCACTTACTTTGGAAGATGAATCTCATTTCGAAGCATATGCTGGGTGGGTATTGCAGATACAGGGGATCTGATGTGTGGGTTCAGCTGAGTCTTGAGTGATGCAATAAAGTCGGGGATAATAACGGAGCCCCCCTACCACGCCTCTGGTGGCCTTTGCTGCACAAAGGCATTTCTGGATTCAAACCTCAGCATGTTCAGGGCCAGTGGAGCATGCCCAGCAGTATGCCAAGGTTACATGGGTGCCAAGGGTGCCACTAAATGGAACCTCATCCTCTGCTCTGTCCTCTCATGCCCAGCACAAATGCTGCAATATAACACAGCGCCCTATAAAACAAATGCAATGGACAGAATGGAAGCACAAAGGGAAAAGGGACCACAGTATGTATCAATTCTACTTTCTCTTATTTATGAGTGAGCTTTCCCTCTGTGAAAGACTAATAATGTACACATCAGTGACGAGACTTGGCAACAGCAGATGCCCATTTCATCTGTCGCTTTCTTTGTCTTATGGCTCCTGTTCACGTCTCCCCTCGCGTTGTCTGTGTGAGTTTAACTCACAGATAATGTTTTCATCAGTGATGTACTCACAGTGCTCTGTTTGCATTGACTTACAGGCCACCCCCCCATCACCCCTCCACCCTCTCTCTCTCTCTCTCTCTCTAACACACACACATACACTCACATACTGCCCCAGTCTGCTCCTGGCACCAAACGCAGATTACATCTTGTTTCCCAAACTACTAAAAGTGTCAGAGGCTGTCTGGCTTTGCTTTTATATAGTGTTATTAATGGCAGCGAGCACCCACCGCCCCGGCCTTTGTGTGTGTGTGTGTGTGTGTGCTTGTGTCTAATTAAAGGATCGCTGCTTACAGAAGCAGAGAATGGGTTTGCAAGATAGGAAATAATAATTGCAAATATTATCATTATTGTTTTCACGGCTTATAGAGAAATGACATGGGGTTGGAAGAGCGTATTTGAACTGTGAATCATGCACTTGCTCAGTAATTGTAAGCGGTTGCTGATTAAAGAGGGGCAGCCATGGCCATATCTAACCTCTGACCACGACCGTATAATCTCCTCGACTACAGGACTGCGCATATTCTAGGTGGTGCTCGGTCGTCACAACGAACCACCGAGGCTCCAAAATGAGATGAACGAATTCAAATCTCCATCCCACAGGATTTTCACTTCGTTTAATTGGCAGGGAAATATGTGTTAATTCATGCATTTTAAGAAGCAGGTGAACGGGCCACAGTAAATTCAAACTGAAATTTAAAATTTTCTGTCCTTTTTTTTTTCAAATCTGATTTTGCTTTGTGTTGCACAAAACTCAAATGCATTAGGATTTGAAAGCGTTAACAGTTTTCGATCCTACATTTGTTTACCTTCTTTGCACACAGCACACAGATTCATTCCCGTGCTTCTCAATTTAGCTAAGCTTAGGTTATTGACATGTTGCAGCTATATACGTTTTTACATGGAATTATTCTTGACCAGGGTCTGAGACCTCGGGGCCATTGTGTAGCTGAGCCGTTGACTCAGACAGCTGTGGGTTGGCTGGCTCTCAGCTCCCCCTGTCTTAACCTGAAGAATTATGTGCTCAGATAATTAGCTCTTATAGGTACACTCTCCATTTCTCCACTCCACTGGGCACATCATCTTCCTCGCCTCTTTATTGTTTGGTTTGCTTTGTCAGATCGATGTCTTGCTACTGCGTAACCAGCACTCATATCTCAGGCTGCATAAATCACAACAAGGTTTCTGTCGCTCGGGAGAGTGGTGTGGCTTTGCTGCACACGTGCACGCACGCGAGTGCACACACGCACACACATAAACAAGTGGGTTTGTTGGGTGCTCTCTGTTTTGTAGAGAGCATCCAACAAACTCTCTACGCCTCTCCTTGTTACATCTCCTCTCTCCTCTCCTCTCCACTCCTGAGTTTCTACCCAGCAGCAACGGGTCAGGTGGCTGCAGCAGAGAGGAGGGAGGGTACGGGTCGGTATAACGGCTTATGATTGCAGTGCCACCCTTGTAATGAATTCCAAAAATGCAAATGGCTCTCCCCATGTAAAAGTTGACATTGTCTCCTGTGATAAATTTTCTGCTGAGGTAAGAGACAATTTAGATGCGAATTACAAGCAGGCTCTTTGTCACTCCTCGGTTCCATTTACATCCTTAATTAGCTGATTCCCCTCCCGCTCCCATTAAAGGCTAAGAAAGAAGGAGGCAGACAGAGAGAGAGAGAGGGGGGGCACAATGGCATAGACGGAGAAAACTGACATGTCGAGCTGAGCTCAGTTACACAAAAGCAAGCTTTTTACTGTTAAGAACACACACACACACACACACATACACATACACACTTCTATCCAACTTCACACAAAGGTACATAAGCCTTGATTATGGTGCAGGAAATGAGCCAGAAACACCATCCCATGTGTTGGGACCTCACGGTTGATCAGCATCCCTGGGTCTGTGTCTCTGTTAATGTCATCCTTAACAGCAAACTAAACACCGCAGGTTTGTAGACATTAGCCATGCCTGCTAAAATACTCATTTACCAGGCCTCCTCATCACACGACGCTCCTCTGCTTTGAATGACAGGCCTAAACATGCCGTTTTCTATTAGGAGACTTGCTCAATAGAGCAATGTTCAGTCACTCGTGTCCCTCCCAAGTGCGCGGCTTGTCTGCGAGACCCCGCGAAGAATATGCTCAACACGAGGTCATATATTACAGTTTACAATATGTGCTTGGTGTCCGTGACAGTGGAGAGTCACTCGGAGCGGCACATCAAAGCCCCGATTGGCACACATGCTTTGGTTTCTAATGATGTAAGCTGAAGCGTGGGGTGAATATTCATGTTTAGACCAAAGGCTGACGATGTCCTGATTTCATGGCGCAGAGTAGGCCTTGCAGTCTGATATTGTGCCGCTATCTTTAATGTATACATTCGAACAGTGGGGACTAATAGAGCATGTGGCAGCTTTACAATGCAAGGGAACTGTGGGCGGCCAATTCATGCTGTCAGCTGACTGTCCCTAAATATGGTCTGCCAAATACAGCCAGGGCTGTGTGAATAAACTACACAGTGCAACTCATTCATTTCAGTCACTGATGTATCATAATGAAATTTCGGAGTGTATCCATTCACTCCAATATGCTAAATTGCGGTATGTTAGTATTACTGAACTTCCTTTCTTAATTTGTTGTGTAGCAGCTCTCAGATTTTTAAACTGAATGTTTTCCCTTTTATAAAAGCGCACATATCACTGTCTGTTTGAGCTACATGTATGTACTTTGTATTTCTCTCTCTTTTCCTGGATCGACTTGTTGCGATGGTCACCAGCAACTCGTTACTATATCATTGCTTAATTCAAATCCCAGTGCTGAGTAATGTTGTGGAGGATCACAGAGAGCATTCACATCATGGATGGGACTCAGCAGTGGCTAACAGCTGGCTGACTGTCTAAGTGACAAATAAAAGTGCTAAATGTGGTTGGTTCTTTTTAATCGGTATGTGGATGTGGTTGTTTATTGAGAAAATACATAATTTAATATTTTTATTATTTAATTTGATCATTTAATTTGATTTCTTTTACCATGTGACCTCACGGCCGACAGGAACGTCCTACCTCTGTTTTTTTTGTGTTTGTTCCGGAGCTTTGACGCTGTCTTTTCTTGGCGACTTTAAATGTAAAGAAAAGCACAGACATGACTTTCACACTGAGGAAACACTGTCATTACCAACATCAATCATCTGCAATATTTTCAGACATGTTGCCTTAATGTACCATTTTAAATGCAAAGTCTGGGGGACACGCCGCTGCTGGCCTCTCGCGGTGTAGGTATACGTTCTCCAGCCACTGTAAAATGTGTGTGAAGAGAGAGAGAGGGATGGCAGACACGATGCATTGTCTGTCTTTCACTGTCATTAGGCGGCGTCTGGAGGATGATGTGGAAGCAGTATGGGGTCTGGGGGAAGTATTTATGACCCTGTAGGAAACTCGTTGGACTGCGGTGATCGCGGGGAGATAATGGGAGGGAATGGGATGCAGCGAGGTGTTCTGACGGCACCAACCAGACAAGAGAACAGCCAGGATAAATCAATGTTGGTCATTTTCTCTCCTCCGCTATTGCTCCCCTGCCTCACCGCCCCCACCCCGAGTCATTTACACATTCCATCATTAAGAGCCCTTCAAGAATTTGAAGATTCACGTGGAAAATGGAAAAGCAATTTTTTTTTTAAGGTTAAAACTGACAAGAGCAAAATGTTTTACCCAAACAGTTTGTTGTAAAACGGGAGCACAGTGATGCTAATTTGATTTAATTCTGACACAGCCGCTTGACTGACTTTTCTGGTGACATTGGGAGGCATACAAACAAGACTTCACCTCATTAAACAGGAACAAACTGAAGGGAAATTACACTTAGTTATGGAAATGGATTTTAAGCATGCACAGCATTACTCGCGCTGACTTTAAGCTGAAATATGAAAAACAGCGTTGGCGTTAGCTTGGCTGTGACGCCAATACCATTAAAGGGAGCGGGGATCACAGTACGACCTAACCTCTGATGATCAAAAGAGACAACTCATTACAGAAGTATATTGACCTTAAAGACGGCTTAATTTAATAAAGCACTACCTCCGAAGGTGGAAGTGCGTTTCTGGGTGCTCGAGTACAATGCACACGCCATATTACAAGCACAGCTAAAACAGATAGATGAGCTACTGCAGTAAATTAAGACGTTTTAGAGTTCTGCTCTTTCACTGGGGGAGCTGAGAGTGTCCGTTACCTGAGCGCAATCAGAATGAAAAGAAGTAGAATTAACATGATTATTAACTTTATGACCAAGTGACACCCTCTTATGTTGGATGGTCAGAATGGACTATGCAAACAAGAGCCATTTAAAATCACAAAGATGACCAGTGTAATTCGAAATAATTAGAGTTTTACTATTGCGTAAGCAAGACTTAATTTAAAAGCAAGCTAATTATTCTAAGTATGTTATGAATGAAATGTCCAAAATCAATAAAACATCATTTATTACGTAACACTTGGAGGAATGTGCGGCTTTTGGTGGTTAATGTTCACTAATGCGACTTAAGATAATGTTTCGTTGTGTAAAATTGTTAAGTCTGTTCTAAGAATGAAAATGTCTTTAGACTACAAGCAGATGACGTGTTGGGGAATTCATATTTTCTAGTGCTGGAAAAAGTAATTAACAGGCTAGTTTTTTAATGACAAATAGAAACAATAGACATCAATATTGCAGTTCTCTCGCTCACACACTATATATATATTTAATTGCTTTAAAAATGCTTTTTTTCATCCTCCAGCTTGTTTTTGTTTTTCAAGGTACTCGAAGGTGACATTGAAGGGGACGAGTGTTTATCTGTTGTCTACAAACTAATCTGTTTGCATTACCGCTCGTATTCCGAGTCGTAGTCCCATTATGTATTAGAAAAGCAATTAACAGTCCATTAAACTTCGAAGGTGTTAATACAAGTCATAAGACTTAGCCATCTGTCGGATTCTCTCCCAAGCCCGACTTTCATACCATCCGCTAAACACCGTTTTGAACCAATTAAGGTTAGACTTGGTAATTTAAATTTGAAAATAGGGCATCTTCTGCTGGTTGTCTAATAATAGGGATACATATGGTGAGGGTTTGGGCTGTGATAATGAGAGAGATAGTCCTTAATTTCTCTTATAAATATTAGGGAGTGAGGCAGATTGAGGCCTGGGGACTTAACATATGTGCACCTTCAACCTACTTCCTATGTTTTAAGTAAGGAAAACAACACATTATCAGGAACGGCACATATCTATGATATAGTATCTTATGATGTAAAAAAAAAAACGCAGGAGTGGTATGAACAATGATGGACCCCCCCACTCATTTGCTATTTGTTGAGTAGATAAATGTGGCATTTTGTCTCATCTGTCCACACGACAAATGAACAGGGTGAACATGATTCAATTCATCATGTTTCTTGAGGATTTAGTGAGATTTGCTCTCATTAGTGGCTCATCTGTCAGGGAGACACTCTGATCCTGGAGAGAGAGAGAGAGAGAGAGAGAGAGAGAGAGAGAGAAATACTGCCTCTCCTCACTTAATTGGGAGCCACACACGCAGTGAAAGAGACACAGCAGCTATGTCAACCTTTTACATCCCAAATTTATCTTCCAAAATCAATCCGTCAACATCCTAATTGGCCCCCACTTTATGATTGCTGCGCTGGCTCACTCTCGGAGGAGCTAAAGCTAAATGGAGTCATAAGCTCAAACAGATAAAATGCTGAAATATGTGACGCTTAGCAATCATCTGTTTATATAAATCCTCACCTGAGCGGTAGGGATTAGACGGATGGGTCTGGAGATGTTCGAGGAGGAGCAGGCCAATTTTCAAGCCTTTCAAAATATATCAAGTTTTGATTCTGAGAAATTTTGAATTATTACGGCGTTATTAGTCACCTGGAAATACGGGAGGGATCTTTATCACATCAGGGGAGAGGAAAACATGTAGCATTCAACACAGCCGGAATGAGTATTGACATATTATTCAAGGTGCTGGCAACAGAATGACTCTCATTAGTCTTGTGTGAGTCGGTAATGGCAGATCACCTCTTAGGGCCACAGAATTGACAGGCTGTGCTCCCTCTCAGCAGATCTCTGAGAGCCTTTTATTGGTTTCCCCTACAAACACCCTCTTGCTAATGCTGCCCGATGGCCTGCTTAACCTTGGCGATGCCTTCAGAAGCTGGAAAGGTATCACGCAAAGTTCACTGAATCATTAGCCGTGCAGAAGAGTTCAATTCTGCATGCGCTGACGTTTGTATTGATATTTTTACCTGGGTTAATGTGGAGGTGGCAGCACTTTGGTTTGTTTTTTTTTGTGGAAAGCTTTAGGATACGTTTAAAATGATTTTTGTATCATGGGAGATAGGAAGGCCGTTGAATTAGTCATTTTCGAATAGAATGCACTGTTGAGGGAAAAGTTTCTTTCTCCCTGTTAATGAACAGGTGTCTACATAACACAGCCCACCCCACAGATGGCGGCGTAATTAGCAGTCATTATGGTGGTCTTGAAGAGGGCTGGGATCTGTGCGGCCGCACAGAGCGCCTAACCTCTTCACCCCGTGACAGGGCCCACAGGGGGCTGCTGACACGTGTTGTTCTCCTGGAGGAGCCAAAGGTGGCATCGCCCTTTCAGGAGGTGTCATCCTGATGTGCTGGAAACCCTGAGACATGTGTTAAAGGATCAGAATGTCAAGGGCCTTTCTTTGGTCACAGCAGCAGACGCACAACGAGCAGAGAAGTCCAGTGGCTGGAACAAAAGGCGTTTGTGTTGTTTGTCAGGCTTTTTTAATGAAGAGGTTAAATTTAAAAAAAAACAAAAAAAAACGTATGGTTATAGTTTGTTGTAATAGCTTGTTTCTGTGCATTAGGCGAACACAAATATGTAATTTGTAATAACACACACACAAAAAAATGTAATTTCTCTGTTTAAACAATGCTTCCAATCTACCTGCAGTGTAGATGTTTATCTAGAGCAGCAGACATATGCTCTGACTAATCTGACCTTTAAAACAACACACTTTCCTCTTGCATACTGAAGGGGGCCACTGATGCGGTTTGTGGGGTCATTCCCTGTTCATGTCACTGTTCATGCCCGACTACTCCTCTGCTGTTGGACGACTGGCGGGGGTTAGCAGAGGCAGAGGAGGGCTGGCTTTGTGGGGTGGGTTCGCCAACAGGCTTGTAATTTCCCCTCACTTAGAAATGAATTCCATCTAATCTCATTCCACCATGTCAAATAGCAGCGTGACACGCCGCTTTATACTGTAACATTTGGTTATACTGAAGCAGCTCACTGCCTCTCGCTCCAGCCCAACACCCTCTGGATATTAAAACGCTGTATAATATTTCAGCGTGATCACATGTGGCTTAAACACAGTGCATTAGCATGGCCCTGATAAATACTACCACCAAGTTTGCAGTCTTACGTTTCGTGTCCAGTAAACTTGGATTGCAGAATCTGTTGCCATGTTTTACTATGATCTGCCCACATTAAGAATCAAGGTTGAACTTTCAGGAGAAAATGATCATGATTTATTTGACCATAGCACTTTTTAAACAGCCAATCTTTTCAGCAGATATTGCAATTCGAAAGTACGCTTAATTAATAGTGGTTAATGATACAATATCATCGTTAAAATACAGGTTCAGTGGTATTGTATAATGATATAATGGTATTATATCATTATCGTTAACAACATAGTTAAAGAAAAACTCAATTTTTCTGATTATTATTATTAATTCTATTAATATTTTAATTATTAAGCAATGTCATCTCAAAAAAAAAACTTAACAAAGTTTGTGGAAGGGGTTAATACTGTGAGGTTGTTTGCGGGAATAATTTATTCCTGCATAAAGTCATAATCAGGCAACATCAGAGGAATGCAAGAAGTTCAGCTCCATTGCTACCTTCCCATCACTGAGTCATTATTCCAATATTGCTGCCCTTAAGTAGCTCACTGAGTGGCTGACCAGCTTTGAATGACCGAAAATGACTGATTGGCTCATTGCTTTCAGTGATAAAATGAAGAAGCTCACAACAAGGAAATCACAGACACCTGCTCATACAAAGGTGGTTTTCAGCACAAGCCGGAGATATTTCCACAGACGGCTTTAATGTGCTGTTTAGTTAGTTGTATTGTGTTATAGGCTTTGTCGGGCCCAGGTTTGACTGTATGTTTACGCAGACATATTTGAAACATAAATAAAATCAGTCATTTCAAAACAGGACGTTAGTAGCCCTTTGTACACAGATTCAGTTCTGCTCAGTCCATATCAGTCAGTCATTCGAATCAAGTAGGCCAATGTTGTTGAAGGAAAATTAATCTGTAAACAAGTTTTCAATGAATCAGATAATCATATTTGTCAGCTCTCTTCTGACAGTACTCATTTAGTTTGTGTCCGTCGTGGCAGTCGGAAGTGTAATTGCTGCAAATGCCTCTTTATGTGATTACAGGTTGTTAATTATTGTGGATTAATTTCAAATTGTAAGCAACTAGAGCATTTCAGTTTTCCACATAATATACCACACAGCCTGAAAACACACACGCCACAGACAGAGAAGAAAATTCATTCAGTTGCTGTTTAGCTCATTTTCAGAACATGAGGAAATGGAGTGTTTTTTTTCTCTCCTCCTTTTCCTCTTTCGATAGGACTTAGGAAGCATAAAAGTGAAGGTTTCTTTGTTATTTACACCAGGGCCTGGGCCCCTAAGTTACCCGGGCTCATATGGAGCCAGCTTAAGAGATGGTGAGCCCTGAGAACAATGCCTCTTAGTGGAAACAAAATGACTCCTGTATTTCATCTGTTGTTATGATAAGCAGCGGTGGCTCTAAATGACCACTTCTATGCATATGTGGATTGCTGTTTGCCTTTGCTCTGGCAGGGAGCCAGTGGCTGAACCTTCTGTTCCCCATATGGTAGCATTGTGGTGAAAATGCTGGACAATCACCCCCTCCCTGGGAGAAGCCCGGGGTCTCGCTGCTGGAACAGAAACTGTTGGTTTCACTTTTTATTAAAAGCCCCATAGGAGACCAGACAGCCTGTGGGCGAACACACAAGCAGCCTCAAACCCACACTCACTGACTGATAGAAAATACTTAACTGACTGTGTTATACGATTTGCAGCAACGGGTAGCAAGTTATTCAATGTATATAAGATAGATGTTTTGGGGAAAAGTATTTATTCTTGCTACTCTGTAGTTTTTATAGAGTTTTTATAGTATCATTGTGTATTAATTCATTGAAGGAGAGATTTGCATTCAGTTCAGTTTATCTTACTGATCTCACCTGAAGCTTTCCTTTCCATCTAAAAAAAAGACATCTAATCATAATAGCACCTCTGCTGTCATAACATAAATCACTTTTTTCTTTTGTTCAATCGTTGATAACCCTCCACACACACACACACACACACACACACACACACACACACACAGAAAGACAGCAAATGTACAATTACAAGTGAGCCAGGCCCCTGGTGGAAATTCCTATAGGCTGTAATAGCTCACTTGACTAATTTGGAATGAATTAAAAAAAAAGTTCATTACTATATGTAAATGCATGGGCGCAGTGAAATCTGCTGGATCTGCAAATATGCTGATGATGCAGCGACAGACAATGTAACCCGTGTTGTTTTTTTTAATGAACAATGCTTTCCCTGCAGACGGATAATGTGATTACCCATTGCTCCCCCTCACCAGTCGGGTTGTCTCAGATTGCTGAAGTTATCGTGTCCTCCCTTTCACTCGGCTCTGTTTGCATGGCTGTCACATCGGCCAACCTTAATGGAGAAATTAATTACCACTGGTGTCATCTCTCATGACACAGGAGTCAATTTGATCATGTTAACCAAATGAGGGGACCACTTGATATACCCGTCCTTTGTAATCATGCTTTGATGGAGAGGATTAAAATGCATTTAGGCCATTTAACAGTATTCATTAGCCACAATTGCCATTGTGTGATGTGAACTATTAATTGATCGAGGAGGTCATATTCTCACTCTTTAACCTTGATAAAAGTATTGAGATGTCACACACATCAAAAATAATACAAAGATATTAGGGACATTATAATATATTAATGAATAAGTATTAGCATCCATGAAATTACACCTTATACCCAGAAAATGAATAGATGATAAAAAAAAAAATGCATTATTAAAATCAGATTTGCAGTCAGTGGTAGAAAGTAACTATTGATTAAACTGTAACATCAACTTAGGGATAAAGACATGGACCTCCATGGTCCAATGCTACATTTATAGGATGGGATAGTATTTCTAAGATTGTAGTATTCATATTATTTTTACATTGCTATACTGGTGAACAAGTTCTCCACCACTGTCTGCAGTCCTACACCATCTTGTTAACCTAACTCTGACTTGGTTAAGTGGGAATCCCCTGCGTGCCCCTTGACACGCACACAAACATACGCACTAGACCTGTCAAAGGACTCCTTTGTTTGCTCCGTTATCCATTTCTTTTTCTTCACTCCTAAGCCCACCCTGGACTCCACTCACTAGAACCATATGAGTGTTGCTTTGTGGCTCCTCGCAGGTTTTTCCATAGAGCTCAGGCGAAGCTTAACTAATCACTCATAAATGTTGCTGAGTGGACGGCCACGGCGCACAGCAAAACAAATCGCTCTCCATGAGCACACTAATTGGCCTCAAGGTCAGAGGCACGTCAGCATTTCAATGGAAAAAATACAACACTGCCCTTGTGGAAAAATAAAATATGTAACAGTTTCTTCTGTTTTCTTGGTTCCAAACAAACCCACACATAAACACGCTGGTACATGTACATATGTGTATTTAATAAAATGACTGCAGTATGTCAATGCATCTCAACGCTCCCTCCGCTCCTGAGAAACCACACTCTCCATCACTCTGCGGGTTTGTGAATTGTTAAAGAGTAACAAAGCTGTTTTGTGCCCGGCAGATAAAAGACCTGTGTACCAGTGAGGTCAGCCACTCCATAAATATGTTGGCTCTTCTTATTACAAGCTGTGTCCGTGACAAAGGACAAACAGCTGGGAAAAGAAATGCTACATGGCAGGAATGGACAAGGGCCATTTTCAGCCTGGCTGGTCAGACACCAGCCCCTGAGCTGTCCCCACGAAGGCTGTTTACTTGACCCACAGGAGAGAGAGAGGCGGGGAAGGAGAGGAAGAGAGAGGAAGAAAGTTGACACAGTAAGCCTCTAGCTCTCCTCCCTCTTCTCCATCGCTTACTTAGAATTTCCCTGCTCGCTCTTCCTCTCTCACCTTGATGACAAAGATGGAGCCTTGAAACAATATCTGCGATGCTGAGGGAAGGGTCATCAATTACCCCACGACACTCTTCATTACCCTCCACCTGTTTCATCCACCGCTTCCCCTTAATGCTCCGCCTGGCTGTACGCATCATGAGGGGAAGTTCAAAACAACACGTAGAGATGTGTTTACATATCCGCTCTCGGCTTTGCATATTTAAAAAAAAAAAAATCACAGTCGTAAGTTGTAAGTTGTTGGGAATGAATTATCTGAATAAACTTCTATTCTTTAATTACTCATAAATTATAACTTGTTGGCTTTGAAGGCTAATTACAGCCTGGGCTTGATTGTTGGCCATGGGCGTGGCAAAATTGCCCCACAGCGCCCCCAAAGTCAACTCATGACACATGTTTTTCATACATGTACTAAATTTGGTGGGAATATATATTATGTTCCTTACAATTTGTAATAATTTTGGAGGAACCTTGTAGAGGAACACGTTGATAAAGGGAATTGGTTCCTGCAAGAGAGTAAACTAATAGACAAAAAAAATTGAAAAAAACAAAAACACAAAGCGGCTTTCACTCTTCATGACTATTGAACACAATTATTCTGAGAATCCTGAAGAGAGTGAAAAAAAAGAATCCACAAATAAGTCAGGCAAGCATGAACTCATATATGAGTATGTGTCTTCCAGTAGTTCTCATTCTCATTTTTAGAAGAATGCTAATTAATACTGAGGCATAGGTCATGATCGGCCACTTCATTAACCCACTGCAATTCATCTCCCAGACTTTGACTGCTGAAATCTGGATGTTGAGCTTGAGCAAAACTTAAATTATGTTTCTCCGTTCTGTCCTTTTAATGTTTGCACTTGACTTTATGGAGTTATAATGGGATTATAATGGGATTATGGATTTTCTTAAATCAATTTAAACTATCAGCAGACAGTGCTTTGACTTTTTGGCTTTAGCAGTGTAGTTTTGTTTGACTAATGACAAATGTTTTTCTCTGCCAGATTATATATTCATGTAAAGTCTAGGTTTCTTATCTCGGCTGACCCTCTGTGCTTGCTCATTGTCACAGTGGGTATGATGGCGGGGATTTGTTTGTTCAGTTGATTTTGGCTGCTGTGTTTCTCATTTTGTTTTCAATGATGCTCATCAGAGCGGTGCTCTTTTGGGAATTGTGCCTCTGCTTTTTCTCCTCTGAGATAATTAATATTTAAAAGATGTTTACCAAGTTCAAAATTTTTACAAACGTTGATTAATTGTGCAGTTAGTGCTTTGGAATCAGCAGTGTTTCATATTATATTCAAATGAGCTTCTTTATTCTGTGGATAAAAGTCTCCTTTAGACGCCATAAGTCAGTATTATTTCCAGTATAGTCTGTCATACCATGTTCTGATTATAAAATGTCTCTCTGAATAAATAAAGTAGAGGGTTTATAATGATGTAAAATTATTTGTTATTTGACCTTTTTCATATTTTGGTGTGGTATTTAATTTCAATGAGCACATTAAAATTGAATTACATCACATTGACTCTAATGGGAGCTAATACTTCTCTCAGTATCTGTTTCTAAAGGCCTCATGCAATATGAATAAAGGGGTATATATTAAGGTAACCGGATTCCTAAGGGAGGGGGATTTGTCCAGGTTTATTTAAGAAGCAATGGTTGTAATTTATATGGGTCTGTTTTTTTCTTCTTAATTAAATACCACCTGATTGTTTAACACCACTGTGTGGCTCTATAGTGAAGGCAGCAATGCCATTTGGACTATCAAGTAACTATTGTCTCACAAAATGAGATATTAAGTGAATTGAAAACCATCCCCTGTCGCATTTATTATTTGCATAATTAGGTATTAATTTTAATCCACTATGCAAATATATGCCCCTTTTAAATTGCATTTAAATGTGAACTGGATCCACTGTCAGGCCTAATGTGAATGTATTTAATTTTATTATCTGGAAAGTATGAGGAATTGTTCAGGGCTAAATAGGAAAGGGGGGAGCAGCACTGATGATTTAACAGCACATGAAACAAATACCGAAACATTTCCCGACATTTTTGTCACGTTCCAGAAACGGCTTGTCCTGCGACAATCTTGTTTTCGCAGTGTCAAACCAGAACTCTGAGAGAATTATACAGTATCTGTTTCTATTTGGATGTCCCTTCCCTTCAAGGGAGTGTTATCTCTTGTTTCACTTTTTTAAAAGGAGTTGTGCTTAGGAGGCATGTATTGCCATCTATTATTCTGTGAATCAAATGGGGGGCAAAGACGGGGCAGCCGGGAGAGGGTGAGCCTCCGGTCCAGTCCAATGGTGGCCTTTGTGGACCGAGGGAATACAAACTCCAAGACAGGACAAAGTCAGAGGAAATTGACCTGCTTGATCCTTTCCCTGAGAGGGAGGCGGCGCTGCTCCTTTCATCTTTTCCCAAGGGCCCAGATCTTTGAGCTACACTTAACAAACAAAATACTGTCTGGACCTAACTCCGGGTTGAGGTTGTATGTGGAGCTCGGAGATGCTGATACCCAGGGTGGCAGTGGGCTGGTAAGGAGGAGGAGTGGGGGTAACCTGAGACAGATAGGCCTCTGGGGTAGGGAAGTAGCCAAAAGGGACAAATTAGCTTTAGACAATAGGGGACCTCTTTCACTAGGGGGATAATTAAACGTTTCTTCATCAAAGCTGAGACAGTTTGCAAGCTGCTCATTTTGTAATTCTATCATGTTTGCCCCTGAGATATGCATTTTGTATTTTGTCCACCCCCACCACCCAAGCCACTTCCTCAGTACATTGGCATTACCATTAATTTAGATTCCGTTTGATTACTCTTTCGAGGGTTTTAATTACACAGAGTTATCGCTGGTCTAAATTAGCTCGGTGGAAACACAGGGGTCGATTGGAGAGACACACTAGCATTAACATACTGCATGAGTACCTTTGCGTTCCTGTCTTGCTGAATGCGAGCAGCATTCTATAACACATGCCGGCTGTGGGTTACATAGGGTTACAGATCCATCTGTTGCTGGTGACGAACCTCTGCAGATAAAGTGGTTAAGGAGCTGCTTTTAAGTTAATGTGTGAGCAAAGTTGACACATTACAAAACAAAAGAAAGACCAAACTCATACCTTAAAGTCTTTTTTACGAGATTCCAACTTCACCTTTCTGCTTGTGCTGTGTAGTACATGCCCTAATGGGGGTGATGCATAATGTGCATGCCTCTGAATGTGCGTATGGGTAAAAGACATTGTGTGACGGGTCTTTTTCCTTGCCCACTCAGCTGTGGACCACAGGGTCTGTTGTGTGCCCTGGATCACACGGAGGAAGCTGAATGATGTTGCCCCAGCTCTGTGAAGGAAGGCCATGCTTGGCTAGCTCCAGAACAGCCTTAACAGGATATCACAGAAGAAACTGTGGCTTTTGTCCAGCTCGCCTTTAAAAAAAGCCGTGTCAAAGGGACTTGGGAGGGTATTTCTTTTTCAGCAGATGCTAGAACAGTGTGTAGTGGCTCTCTGGAAGCCCATATCTACAATGGCGTCTATCTAACCCTGTGACATCATCAAAGAGCGTGCTGTGTGGGGCTGCCGGGCTGCAGTGTAGGATTCATGCCATTACAACACCAGCAACATGTCTTTTATGGCACCAGTGAACAACGCTGAGCACCAGTGCTCTTAACCCTGCTGGAGTGTTTTCTAACACACTGCTGCTCTAAGGTAAACCTGGAGATTCAGATTATGATTCAGTCCCAATGGATCTTTCTTCACAGCTTGGCTATTTCTGTAAATCCCTTTAATTGAAAAACATTGTAGTTTGGCTGTTTTTTTTTAAAATATAGTCTTTAAATAAATTATTATGTAATTATTCGTTTATCATAGATCTGATAAGCATTTGTATTGACTTCTTCCTACGGACTTTTTGCGTGACTCTTTTATTCCCTCGGCACACCAACCCATGTCTCTTTAAATGTCTGCTTGTACAGTATAGCATGTTAACAATATGCCTGCATTCACACAGGGAGTATTAAGGAGTCACACAAAGTGTTTGTCATGGTATTGCCATGCTGCGAGCAGCCCCATCTCTGTGAAAGCCTCAGCCTCAGGGCTATAGACAGACCCCTGGGACCAGCAGGCACTCAAGGGTCTATTTGTTCAACAGAATGTGTTATCCTATCACAGCAAGCCTGTCACAGCAGCAATCATTCAAATACCCATTCATTTCTGGAATTCTGAATACTCGGCCCTCTGAGGACCATCAAGGCTTGTTTATTTGCTTAGTTTTGTCTCGCTAGGTTAAAACTGCTCAGGGTGACACGCACTTGATCTTCAGCAAGGTTTTAAGACCAAAATGATGGTGCCCCTAAATGAGCATGACAATTATAAGAGCCATGGCAGTAACAAATACATTTTCTTCCATACCTTTGCCAAAATAGCTAAGACACTGGAACCAAAGAATATCCCCTTTTCACTATTGTGACATTCTGAAGAAATGAATACGCAAATTATTCTGAAGTAACAGATTGTCTTTACTCTCCAAGGTCACTGAAAACAGACTGAAGCTAACTTTGTCAACCTGTCTTTTATTGTGTTACGGCTAAACCTGATGAACATGTTAAACTGGCAACCTGCTGGGCCTCCTGTTAGCCGCTGCAACAATTTCAAATCCACCACCGTCCCGGCTCATGAATGTTTTTTTCTAATTGAAAGCGATATCTTGGTGAGAGTCGTTGGTCCGAGCCTGTGAGGAGTGGCGGTACAATAGACCTGTCAGGGTTGATGGATCTCCAACACAGCTGGGATGTGGGCCCCCAAACCAAAGCCAATAAGAGCAAACAGAGGCTCTGAGGTGTCTGGACACGACTAAAAAACATGCACACCTGTACATAAAATTGCATGAACACACACACACCCGCACGCTCACACACACACACACACACACACACACACAATAACCTGAGTAGTAGCATATTCTTTTCTGGGAGCGGAGGGTGTGGTGAAATACATCACAGGGATAAGTGTGAGTAATACTGGAAACTGAACGGGGCTGTGAAGATAGTTTCTAGTCAACAGTATTTCGTATTAGGCTACTGGATTTTTTTTTGTTAAGTATAATCAATGTGATGGTCCATTTGGGCCCTGTTGGTTAGTGATAGCCAGTCGTTACTGATTGGCCCGTGTGAGTAATGAGAGTCCCACAGAGCAGCTTAATGCAATTCAATAACTTGACATTGGAGGAAATGTAGAGATGGCGATTTTGTTTTGGTTTTTTTGGTGGAGGGAGCATAGTAACCCAGCCAGAATGTGCAGACAAAAGCCTGTTTTTACACAGTGATGTTTCTTTTATCTCTGTAGTGGTTATCTGTGAGATAATGAAGGGGATTATAATGTGTATAGTGTTGCTTTTCACTCCACAACTCCATACACTAATCCCATCATCTGTTGCAGTGAATCTGACAGTCTAATCTCAGGCTTACCTTACTTATGCACTACTTGAAAACAAAACAAGGCACCCCTCTATTGCCAATTAATTAGTAGGATATGAATATTTCATTGCCCTATGATACAATGGTGGCTGCACCGAGATAGAATTCGCCACGGCTCCTAATGGAATATTAATAATGTGGTGACGTTACGTTCTTCCTTTTCTCAGTTTACAGTGAAGGTGCGCATGTGGACAGGGTTCATACACTGGTCACACGGCTTCGTGGACAGTTATTTAACTGTGTTGTATTTTTCACTAGCAGTGACTGAAACTAACCTTAATCTAAAATATAAAATATATTTATTACAATTATATATATTTACTGCTCTGGTCTAACACACAGTTACTTGTTTTTACATAGCATATATGACATTATATTAAACTCCTGAGGAGTTATAGTTCATACTGGTTTTGTAGCAAATCAAAAAACTGTCATACTTTGCAACATCTGGCTTTAACACAACCTTTATTCTCATTTCTGTTATACTGTTCCTCCAATTTTCCATCTGGGAAGCCCCGAAGCCCAATCATGTTGTTTGACATCATGATCATATTAAAAAGGGCGCAGAGGTCAAGTCTTCCTGCCCATTTTCTGTCACATTACAATAACGTAACAGTCACAATCAGCCATTAAAAGTTCATGTTCGAAGTGGCACGTCAAAAAATGTTCAGTTCACACATCAGATGTAAAACACTTTGCCAACCGTTCCGTCACGTAGCGCTGCTCCATTTTCTTAATACTGACTAAGATTTGCATGAAGGTGTTCACAGATTCCACAAGGGAAATATTTGGGACACGAAAAGCATTTTGGTGCCAGAAAAACCTTTCAAAGCTGTTGTTTTACATTTATTCATTTAATTATTCCTCACTTTCATGCCAAACCCATAATTATTTTCACATTAACACCTGCTGCATTTCCCATGTGTGTGTATGTTTATTCTATCCATTTAATCTTCATCATTAGGTGTGGTAGCCTGAGCCGTGCACTGATGTTTATTAAGGTAGAAAGTGAGGTTCATATACTATCTGTTGGAAATTGTGGAGCAAGAGCGGGATAAACTTGCGGCTACGCGATGAAAGAGATGCAGATTTAGCTCTTCTTCCTGGCAAGACGCACTCTGGCAGAGGCTGTGTTATTCATGGACAGACTCATTTCCTGCAGCAGCAGCCGCACGGTTCAATAGTGAAGCTGTAAAACAGTTTCAGCTAGCCATAAACACATTTGATGAAAACAAATTAGGAGCGAGAAATATAACTGACGGAAAACATAACAGCCGGCAATGGAATCACATTAGAGGGGGCGCTGGATGCTGCTGCAAATAAATGTACATTTAATAAATGGATAAATACAACACATAAAGCCTTATGTCACCAGAACTCATTCATCATTTAAACGTCGCCCTCTTTTTCCATTAAATCCCCATATTAAAACACCTTTCAAATTAATGTGAGGCTTAAACAAGTTGACAGTTCCCCACTAAAATAACCTGTTGAAACTCAGGTCCTCAAAAAACACTGTAGGGGAAACTTAATGCCTTTCAGATATGGCAACCATGATCTTTTTTCTGTGACGCAGTACTATTGTTGTTAATGAATTTTTAATATCCTTAATGACAGGAGAGGAACGATGTAATTAAAAGAGCAAGTTACGAAAAACGCTGACTTCGACTCTTTATGGGTGCCGTTTTAATGTTAGTTTAATTGGAACCAACACATTATCTTAATGAACAGATTGCCTTCAAGGAGACCATTTCCCCTGCCGAGCTCAAACTAGCCACTCTGCATATAAAGACGTTGCTTTTCAAATCTGTGTAACACAGATCATGGTGAAACTTCTCTGGAGCACAGCGTGATTTATTTCCGACAAAATAAATTTCCACAAGGTCCTGTGGTAAAAATCTGGGATGAGAGGATTAGGGTGGTTAGGGAGGGGGGATTAGGCGCAGGCATACATGCATTAGGCGCAGGCATACATGCATAAAGCCAATTGTGGCCAACAGGCGCACAAATTGACCACTCCACAACCTTGACAGTGTTGACACCTGGACACCCATCATCTTTATTTATTTTATTTTTTTTCGATGCGACCAGGAGTAGGACATGGGGTGTTGGACTGAGGTGAGTGTGTTTTTTACGCTGGGGAGCTTTGGGCAGTTGAGTTTAATTTGGGATTTACAAGTGACATTGTGCCCCCATGGCTGTCCTCTTGCTGGGCCTGGTTTATGGAGTGAGACAGTGGGGTCTTTTCCTTGTGATTAGCAGGCCTGCGACCAGCCATGCACAAAGTATTATAGCCCACAGCATTATGTATCAGAGTTTACAGATCCCCTCCATCTCTGCAGACCCCTTCATCAACCAACGATCAAGCACCACCTTCAGTCAAACCTTTCCGAAGGTCAAACCTCTCAAACAGGCCGATAGCTAATGGAGACATGCAATGTCTTCAAGACTGACATCAGGAAAACAAAAAAATGTAAGATTTTTAGAGTCAATTTAGAAGCACAAAATGGAGCACACACACACACACACACACACACACATGTACACACACACACACCAAAAAGAAGGAAAAAAGCAGATTAATATTATTAAATGATTTGGGGTTTCCAACTAAGGGGGAAAGCAGAGTATGAACTGTGAACAGCCACATGACGACCTGGAGGCTTATCTCACAGAGGCTGTTTGGCTTAAGCCATGGCATTAATACACTGATAGCCTACGGAATAGCCAAGCATAAAATGAATGTGAAAGGATGAAGAAACAACAAGAAAAGGGAGGAAGAAAGAGGATGAAAGTGGTTAGGCCTCCAGCTTAACAGACCAGAAATATAGAACTACCAGAGGCATTACAGGGAGACCCTTATTGATATGAGTATTATTTCTGAGACATGCTTTTGTTGCTGCTTTACAAACAAGACCCAGAAATACTTAGAGAAATAACTTTTTTTGGAAAGTTCTTCAAGAGATACAATGTCCAGACGTATATAAATACTGAAAAAAGACAAAAGTAATAAACTTGGGCACATTCATCAACAAGACAGAATAATCAGGTGCAATAAGACTGATAATTGAATTTGAACAAACATAAAGATCCTATGAAACAGAAGAGATTGAGGAAGTACAGCTTTCACACCCTTACTCAGTGCAAAGGCTTTTATCCTTTTATTTTATTGATTAAAAAAATCCCGGAGGCACTAAAACGTACAGTCAATGATTAATGTCCCTCTCAGAAAAAGAAATTATATGGAATAAATTAAACTACTGCAGCAGCAAATTGAAAAATAAGAATGTAAATGAGCTTTGAATACTTAATATCATAGAGAAAAATAGGCAATGAGGCCCAAAAATGATGAGGGATTAGCACAGAAACATGACATTAGCTCTAATGGTAAAGAGTAGATTTTCCTTGCTGTCAAAATTTAACTGTCTCATCTGATTTTTCTGCCAGGTAAATGAAAAATGGGAGACAGCGTGTGGCAATTGAAAGGTCTTACCTTGTTCACAAGGTGAATAATATGGACTCAGACTCGCGTATCAGCACTTTGCTTCTGAAAGAACAGAACAGAGAAATTAAATGTTTCAAATAGCATTCATTGGGACTGAGTAGCACTTGTGCATTGCATGATATCGCTGTTGTTTTTGCAGTCGTAGCTTTAGCCTGAAGGAGCTATGAGAATATATTATATCTGTACGGGAACAAACGAGCTCATAGACAGTAGTTAAAATGCAGTTTGGGCTGCCACCCTGCCTCCCATATTACTCCTGCACTTATCCAGCAGGAGAGAGGAAAGGTGTGAACTGCATCAAGCAAGGTTCTCTCAGTTGGAACCTTTAATTATAACTTCACAGTATCAGTTACAGCAACCTTGCACAGATGCTAAAACCCTCAGAGGCTTGGCTACTCTACCTTACTTAATCTGAGACAGCGTTGTACCATCAGCCAGTTCAATCACCAGCCAGTACGCCACCGCATCCCGCGTCAGGGTCCAATCACAGCACCAAGCGCCTCGAGTCATGTGACATAGCTACTTAGCATCCTTCATCGACACCTGTTTTCTTTTTTTTTTTCTTTTTTTTTGCACATGCAATATTGTTTTTGCCGCTTCCACCCTGCCTCTTGCGGGCTCCCTCTTTCCAGAGGATATAGTGAGGTCTGTGCGTGCAGAGCTAAAGACGCTATAAAAATTGCTGAGGTATAAAATCGAAAGTGCTCAAGCTGTCTGCGACTGGAATTGCTGGCTGGCTCGGGCCTGTTGGAGGTGGTGAAGGATCCCCGGCCAAGACCCTACGCTAATGTTGTAAATCAGAGAAAGTTTGGGCTTGTTTGTTTACATATTACAGGCTTTAACAGTGGGCCAACTACAGTACACAAGGAGCTGCGCTTGGCCCAGGCTATTGTATGGGTCATAAAACTAAAGAATGTAATGGCTGTGTGCGGCTTGAACCTCCAACTCCTGCACTTGTTCACTAGCGATAGTGTTTTGTTCAGATGTGGGGAACCTTGTGTTACAGGAACAAACGTTTGAAGAGAACAACAAGGTTTTCCGACCGCGGCACATTGTGAAATGAAATGTGCGTTGAAAACACGCGTGTTGTCCACGGACACAAAACACGGCAGCTCCAAATGATTTTTACAGTTTTATAAAGATGAGTAAAATATAAAGATGGATAAAACAACACAGTTCGACATAAATACAAACTATGTGACAAGCTTTGGGTCATTTTGTTGACAAAATGAAAAGTTTTTGCTGATGTGTTTTTGTTTTTTAAAAAAGGAAAAAAAATAATTAAATTAAAACACTAAAAAACATCACCCCAAAAGCCTACAGAGCAAGGGAGAATACAGAAACTTTTGTGTGTGTGTGAGTGTGTGGGTGTTTGTGTGTGTTTCTATAATCCCTAGTTGCTTCACTGATACATACTGTGGCACCCCACCCGCTATACAGTATATTTTAAAAACACCCGCTCAGGTGTTACCGTGTCTTCCCAGATGCACTGTGAGCCAAAACACTTATCCTTAAGAGAGATCAAGCTTGCATGCTATCTTATCAGTGTTTACAGTGGTACACATATAGTAGAAGTACACTCAGCTGCTCATGCAGACCCCGATTACAGGAGATCAAACGCAGGTCAGAGACTCCGACGTACACCTCCTTATAATCCACACAAGCGCCTCTCTGTACGTATGTGTGCGAACGTGAGCGCGTGTGACAGAGGAAAAAGAAAGGGAGACAAGGAGGAAGTGGAGGGGGGGGCTCGTACGTTTTTCCGGGAGTGTCAGCAGCAGTGGTCGGTTTGTTTTGTGACAGTCATAGGCAGAGCACAGGAAATGCACTGCAATGTGGCCAGTCACAGTTGAATTTCTTCAGAGATAAGAATAGATTTTTTTTTCCCTGAAGGCCCTGACAGTCCATCCCTACAGTACCATAATACGTTTGCTGAGGTCTGATCAGTAAAGCAAAAATACACAAAAAAACGTGCGTGTGTATTTCTGTACACTTTGTGTTTATCCCCGTGTTGTGATTTGAGAGAGAACACGAAGTCTGACCTCTTACACATGCACTCACAGAGACATACACACGTGCACACAAAAGGAGGAAGAAAAAAAAATGAAGGATGGAGGAAGGTGACAGGTAAACAAATTCCGTGTCATATTCTCCTGCTGTCTTCACTGTGCCACTTGGCATTTTAATGGAAGGGAATCTGATGTAACATATAGTGGTAACTACAACAGCAGCCTCGTACCAGAGGGGAAAACTTAACTCCTCAGACCTATGCATTAAACATATTGTAGAATAGAGTGTAACATTTATCACTGTCATTCCTAGAGAGTTTGTGTAAATTTAAATGCGCTCAAGCGTGCTGATTCCCCCCTCCACAATGTATGCGTACAATGCCACCCCAAAGCCCATTTTCCTGAAATCCCTCTCATTGTTCTGCACGACCATACCACCAAACAGCTATTCATCTTTGGGGAATATGCTGTACAGAAATGTCTTTGTATGTGAGGCCCTTTTTCTGTCGCCGTGTTCCATGTTTCATATTGCAGAATCTGTCCACCTATTTTTCATGGTTTAATATAAAAAAAAAAAGACTTAAATGAAAGAAAATATGTCCAACAAGATTGCATATTTATTTCACCGCAAAACACATTTGTAGGCTGATTTCAGCAAGATATGTATAAATGATTACTTAAAAATGGATTTCTGGCAAAAGGAATATTTTATACAGGTCATGTGTGGTATACTGTATTGCATCATTTTAGAAATATAAATTATATTGCTGTAATCTATTACTGGATTTTGCTTTTCACGCTGACCCACAGGAAAGACGATCAACCACAGAAAGACCATAAGACAATTAAATTAGACTTTGTGGATTATTCATGACAAGTACTTTTCCAGGATTGTGAGCTGGAGTAAAATGGAATAATAAGGCCTTTAAGTGTGGAATATATCGGGACAGTAGTGCATGGCAATACCAGCTGACACATTAAACATTAAAATAAATTACCTAACCTTTACAATTTGCAGTGCCAATACCAGGAAAAATGACAGATCATGGGTTATTATTCACTGAGAGATCCTATACATAATAATGATGTCATCAATAATAGCCACCAGATCATGGCTCCTGCAGCTTTTAAAAAAACATCTAACAGAAATACTTTATTTTCAATCGTCAGTCCAAAGCCCGGCCTCAAACACTCAACTGGAGAGAAAGGGACAAAGGCTTAAAAGAGATTGTGCGGGAGACAGACGAGAGAATGACGGGTGCTGACAAAAATAAAACATGTGACACATTATGTTCCTTTTATCTTAGGCTGCTCATTCGTGAGTCAATTTGCCAAAACGTATGAGCAGGACTTCACTGAGGAGGCTGTTATCATGTAAGGTCGTCCTTTACCAGCAGACGACAAAACTGCCTCATTCTGAAAAGACGTTCACAGTTGACTGTGGTCTCCTCCTATTCTTTGCACACAAATAACGTGTAGCTCATCAGTCTTAAAAGAAGCACGACACTGCATGCCTTCTGTAGGTGCACATACACACAATGTGTTACATAGTAAATTCTTAAAAAAGAATTTAGAATTTTTTTGAATTCAGAAATGTTTTGTGCATCATCTGTGTTCTCTACTTATGCATCCTTGTGTGTCTGTACTCTCTCTCTCTCTCTCTCTCTCTCTCTCTCTCTCTCTCTCTCTCTCTATATATATATATATATATATATATATATATATAT
>JAFBJQ010002954.1:172167-190161 GCA_016785345.1 Trinectes maculatus
TTATATGTATGTGTGTGCATTTGAAAATGAGTGAAGCGGGTGCTTATCTTTGTAGTCTATGTTAAACTGGGTCTTGAGTCTCCATTGTGTTTGCGCCTCCTGTCGGAACATATGTCCATATAAGGAGGCGCATGTCTTTTGTGTGAGGCTCACAGATTTGTCCCTCTCTTGTCCTTCAGTATTAAGGAGATTGTCCTCTGCATGCTACGAATGCGGGGAACGAGAATGTCTTTTTTTTTTTTACTTTCCCATGACGCCTGATTGATGCCTTCTGTTCACACTGATCGTACATTAGAGAACACATTACAGCATATTGTGCATTGCAGTGAGGGTCATTTTCAGAAAGCCGTTTACTCTGCCTCTGCAGAAAATCTTAAATAAATTTAATTGTCTGCATCCACCATCAGAAATGACTTTATGCGTTTTGCTTCATAATGAAGAGGCTTTCGCATCCATAAACTTAAATCACTGTGCACAGCTGCTGAGGTGTAATTAAAGCATTAAATATGTGAACGATCAACTCCCACTAAACAAGATGACACCATCACCCCCGGCACAGAACTTAGAGGTGAACTGCAGGCTGGCTGCGCTTCTCCTAAAACTAAGCCCAGGCTCCTGGAGTGTTTCTCTCTTTCTCCTGTTTTTCAACTCTCAGATATCATTCCCATAAATCTCCCTAGTGCGGCTCAGCATTAGTAGCTGAACTGATGCTAACACCATTAGCTGATGATTTAATGACACTGTAGATGAGGACACTCATCCTCTTTCTATCACTCTCCATTTTTTTTTTATCCCTGCCTGCCGGCTGAGGATACAGAGAATCTGCGTCTTTTTGGAGGATGAGGGTGGTGGCGCCCATATCTCATCCTCCATTACACCAAGGTCACTCCGTTGCTTTTCTTAATGTGATCAGGGAAAGTGTCACTTTTGCAGTTCTGTGGCAGTAAATAAGAACTGGCTCTAATTTGAATGTAGTGTACCAGAGGCCCTTTATGGGTTGTTAATTTAGTGTTTAAATACATTTAACAGTTGAGAGAGAGTACTGATTAGGCCGGCTCTCCAAGTGAAGGCTATTTTTCTCTCCACTATATTCCACCGACTTGGTGTAGATTATTATTGTTATGATGTGACAGATGAACGCCAGCTTATTTTGAATGAGGAGGAACTGCAAAGGCCAAGAGAGCAATAAAATCTGTCATTTGCTTAAATCATTTCTCCTTTGTTTCTCCTCCAGATTCTTTATGTATTTATTTATTTATTTATGCTAGACACAAATGGTTTCGTGTAACTAAGTCGAAACATTTTTTTAACAACATATCTTTAAAAATAGAAAGTGTTTTTTCCTAACAGTTATCGACAGCATGTTTATCTACATCTGTGTCTAACCTCATGCACTATTAAGTTGTCTGTGCAACAATCTTATTATGACATGTCATCCAAACCACAGTCTGATCTGTGTTTGCGCCTATACACAACCTGAACGCCCTGCTAATTGTCATTACCATGGTGATAAGGTCGAGTATGCCTATAACGGATGCACTCCCACAGGTCATAAGGGACATATTTATATACCACCAACAAGTTGACAGGATTTCAACATGACTTTTAGGAGACAGACTCACAATACATAATGTGTGTGTTTTATTTATTTTACTGATGCATTTTACATTTACATTTACTAATAAAATGTTTAATTTATTTTAAGGTATAATTTTTGCCAGACTGTTAAGCTCATACGTTTGTTCCAAAAAAAAAAAAAATCCTGTATACAGTTAAACAAAAGGCTCCGTTTCCAGAGCCAAACCAAAGGCAATATATTGCTCACTACAGTCCAGCAACCAGCAGCAGCAAGGTTAGTCCTTATCTTTCATTATTTTTCTACATCTTACCACTTCCGCCCACTTTTCCTACACAGCTGAGAATACACAGTGGCCATGAAAGCCAGTAAGACCCAACCAGCCACCTCCACTCTACAGATTTCTCCTGACACCTAATGCCAGTTATGAAATTGGGGGATAAGTTAATGTGTCACAGTAACATTGATTTTTCATTTGCTTCTCGCTGCCCCCAGTCCCAGAGCCAGCCTGAGCCTTTCCTTCATGCTTCAGAATGGATTACTGTGGCCCCCCTTTGAAACAGAGCATCGTAGGATGACAAGGGAGCCGGTGCGGGTGTTCATGAGAGGTGCCACACCTGATTACAGGTGACACCATACCACTGTCATCCACTGTGCCCGGAAAGCCAAAATATCAAGATCAAGTCCTTCAGCGTAGCGTTAATTTACTCAGCGTCAATAAATGCTGAGATCTGAAAATAGTTCTTAATAATCCTTTTTTCTAATATGTGTATTTATGTGCATCGTTATTTTTATTTAAACAGGCAGTTAAATATATTTCATTTCCTTTATCTGATTTATAAATTAAATTCAGTTCTTATGGTGTATAGAACCAACACAGTGGGGATAAAATGAGTGGTACAAGAAATCTGTGCCTGCTCCCTATGAAAGGAAAAATACGCTCATGCAACAACAACACGGTGCTCAATGAGCTATGTCCTCAGTTCCATATGAGATTGGTTAATACAAAAGCTTGCTGGTGAAAAACATTGTCCTGCTCCCAGTGACAAAGACAAAGTGCCTGTGTTTGGCGTACGCGAGTCAAAGGGACAGGTGACGACAGGGAGGGAGACCAGGGAGGGAATTTGAATTTCACATCTAGGAGGAGGCAGCATGTCATTAAAAACCCTAATTTCAGTGTCAGGTAGACTTACAGGTGATCCATCATCTTGTCAGAAGAATTTTATTTTATTTTCAAAGGAGTTCAAAGCAGGCTTTCCAGACTCTTTTACCTTGGTTCCAATTAGAATGAAACACAATTAACGGAAGAGTCGAGCCACACGTGTATTGGTTGTGAGATACCTGCCCACTCAAGCAGATCTGAGGTAAAAGAATTTCTAATATAGGTGAGGGCTTCCCATTCTGCATGAATAAGAAAGAAAACTGTCCTACGACTATATCATAATTAATGATTATTACCAGCTTCAAGTTTATATTCCATTGTTGCACACACAGGTGCTGCGCTGATCCTCATGTACCACCAGCAAACTGCATATCAGCACCCATGAATGCTATTTATTGGTACATTTCTAAATGTTAACGCCTGTCAGCTCCAATCTCTCCAAAGGAGGCACTCAGGAAATAAAATGCATCGGAGGGTACCTGAGAGGAGGACACACGTTAACCCAGATAGGCTGTGACAAAACACCATTACCTTCCCCTGTTCACACAGTGACGTACAGGACAGCTAGTAGTCCCCTGTCCCTGGGAGGAATCCATCTAAATGAGGCACACACATGCGCGAATATACACACATCTTTTCTCACACCGGGAGAACATTCTTTGAAAGATGAAAGTAAGCCAGGGACTTTTCTGTTTCTATAATGATATGTTAGTAGCACAACAATCTAAAAATGATTACATGTAAAAATCCTTCATTTAAAATTTTAAACAAGTAAAAGGGCAGAAGGTTTCACCACAAACATTTAGATTGAAGTAAATGGTAGGTTATGTATTTTAAATTATTGGATCATTGATATCAGTGTATAAAATATAAGCAGTATTTTTTCATTGTCATTGGTCAAGGTGGAACCACTTTTTTTTACACTTTGAACTATTGCAGTGCTTGATCAGTGGTAATTTGATTTATTAACATAAAATCATAATTTTCAGGAAATATACTTTTGACCACTGATTTACAATGAATGTATAACTATGCATCCTGTGTTAATTCATTACATCTCAGTATAGTATGCAGTCTGTGATGAAAGAAAATGTCTGTTGTGAAAATCTTGGCTCCTTGTCGGTGTTGAACAGTGACGGAGCGTAGATGGATGTGACACCAGCAGTCCAACCACACTGTGCTCCTGCTGGTGCCGTAACATAGATATATAACCACTGTCGTCCTCCCATCAGGCTTCTCAAGTGGACAAAAATGCAAGGGCAGCAAAAAATGGTGAACAAACCCAGGCTTTCATTAGTAGAACCTTCCCAGCATGCTTTGCAGTGACAAATGATTGACTTGGAACAATATCTAAGGCGATCAGGATAAAGTACCCGCCATTTCAAGGCTCAGCAAAATTCAAATTCTAATTAGACCTTGCGCCACATTCCAAATAAAAATGGGTCCCTAGGTGGTTTACCCTATCAGGTGTCTCTCCCAGACCACTGAAACAAAACGAATAAAGAAAATGATTAAAGCGATAACAAAGGCATAAAATTCAAATTATAGCAGCATCACATCTGGGATCCCTATGTCACTGCGCTGCCATTTCTGCTCTCTCCCCCTTTTTCTTTGGCTTTCCCCAACCCATTCAAACGCGCACTTACACGGCGCATTCCTTTTCTTTTTTTGCACGAGGGCAATCAAAGAGCAGAGAAAAAGACTGAGAGCAGGATGGAGAGAGCGAAAAAAAGCAGGGAAATTAAAAGGTAGAGAGCGGGAACACAAATAGGCTCTCAGCTTTAAGGTTATTAATGACTCCTCAAAAATGTGCGACTTTTCCAATCTCTCTGAGAAGCGCTTGAAGGAGCCTGCAGATGAAGCTGACCTTCACAATGTTCTTTGGTCTTTAGTTAAGAAATTCACTCACCATTATGGCATCATTAGGGAAACAAGGATAAAATTACTCCATGGTTAATGACCTATAGGATCCCCACCAAAATTTGTTTCAGATCTAATAAAACTGAGCTTAACACACTCGAATGAATTATGAGGACTGCTATGCCGGGGTATTAAAATGTGGGGAAATAGATTTTCAGAAGCTAGGAGGACTGGACTTTTCAAATCAGATAGTAGAATGGAATTTTCTGGGCAATAAATTCTACCATGTCTCAATTTCATTTTTTTTTAACCTCACAGAATTTTTCAGGCTGTGATGGAATCTGTGAGTGGGATGGCCTCTAAAAATTCATTGCCAATTGCCGTCTCCTCCTCTATCCCCTTAAGGTAGATAGATTGATGGATGAATGGCCAAATGGGCAAATAAGTGGAGAAAAGTATAACCAAATGAAAACTTAGTGTATGATAGGAATAAACGATTAGATACACATAGATACTTTCACAAAAATACCAGCCGGCCAAGCAAAGAATATGTGATAAGCCAAAATCTGCACTGATGCTGATTGTTTAATGTGTTTACATTTTCTCTAGCTTGCCGCTAAATTTAGTACATGCCAAGCTGGTCATTAGCATAATGCAGGGCAGTTGAGAGGACACACAGAAACTCATTAAGAAGGACAATGTAAAGCTGCAGGCGAATGTGCTCCCGCAACATGCAGCACAAACATATGCATCAAAGTGTGTGTTTGCAAATACACCTATGAAACTTTGCGTGCAACATGATGAAAGCGATCATGAAAATTTCAAGGAAAAATGCCATTTAAAAAGCAGTGTTGGTTTAGCTTGGTTTGGTCGCAGCCCCTGAGAGGGGGTTTGTGAGCTAATGGCATTTGCTCTCTTTAAACTTTAATCTTTCCTATTAATTCCCTGCAACTGGAGAATGTGCGAGAGTTAATGTTCCATGAACGTGTTTCTCACTCTGCAATCTCTTCAAGCTAATTACCTTCAGGTGCTAAATGGGGGGAATTGCAATCCATTTGGAAGGGAGAAATTTCACCTCCCCTTTGCCTATGTAACTGTGGGCGCAGTTAAAAAGAAAGAAAATCAAACATAAGAAGCCAGATCTAGAGTACATTTACTGAAAAAATGGACATTCTGTGATTGGCTCTGATTGGCCCGCCTTTTCCAAGGTAGCTTTGGGAGAGTAAATTGCTTCCTGTGGTTTCCCGCCTCACTGGTTATTTTGCAGGTCAGTTGGAGGTCAGCAGGTGCGGCAGAGGACAAAATGTGGAGCAGATGTTTGATTGACATGGATCACGCAGATTGGCAATCAAAGATTTCTGGCGAGGAGGAAGGAGCGGCTCTCGGCATGGCCACTTTGAAGGGTGAACACGGAGGAGATTTCGGAGAAGAAGTCAAAATACAAATTAAATGCAGATTAAGTCAACGTGACAGATTCATGGCTGCTTGTACGGAACATTAAATCTTGGGGAGTGACATGGTATTCGTCAATGACAGGATCAAGTTGCAAATCTAGGAATGGTTCCTGAGTCAATCACTAATCAGTAACGCAGGATGAACAGGCTCATTGCAGACAAATAGCTGTGATAAGTTTTACCTTTAAGGGCCAGCCTGTGGAGGAGGGTTATGTGGAGAGGAAGCGGAGACGGATAGGGTCAGGGCGAATGAACAGTGGGGGTTCTTCACTCTCCCCAGAGGAGTCTGGAGCGTGGAGGGTCACTTTGTCCCCTGTTTGATCTTTGTCTTCAGATGACACGGCAGGAAATTAAAGATTAAAGGAGTTCCTAACTACTGTCTAATAAACACAGAGACAGAATGCCCTCATCTGCTGCCACATATCCGGTCTAAACGTGATCTACATATAAACCTGGATTAACCAAGCCCTTTTGTAAACTGTCTCCGCAAACGCGCAGAGCGAGTTTCTCTTTATCGATACAACTTTATTTGTGTTTAAAATTTCGTAGCTTATGCAAAAAGTAATTGTTTTTTTGGTCTTTTCCAATTTATATATGTAATTCTAATATTTAAAAAATGGGTGGTGGTGTTCGAGGTACAATGAAAAAAAAAAAGCAACACGCACTTTTTTTCTCAGCTATATTTTTGTGTGTAATAACAAATGAATTAGTAGTGGGGAGTAGTGCAAACAGTGCGTATCTTAGACAAACACTCGTCGTGACAGCACTGTGCTCCCACTGTGCAGAGGAATCTAACTACTAACATCACTCCCTCCCATTTATCTCAGTGGCTAAGAGCAGGAAAAAGAGCACAGGCCGGGAGGCTGAGGACACATCAAACGAAAAGCATCCCAGATAACTGTAGTCTCTGTTTATCTAGGGCCTGATGAAAAACACCTCGACGCTGGTAACTAAAACCCAAGCAGCACGATAGCTTACTTGATTGCACTCTGTGTGGCCTTTTGCCTGATCATTTCTCGCAGACAGCTTGAAGGCACAAGTAAACTCTAAATGGCCGCTAATGTTTTTATTTTTTCTAGAATGCTGTTACTTTTTTTCTTTCTCTCTCTTTTTTTTTTGCTGTCTTTCTAAAATGCCAAAGCTATTTGGTTAAATCATTTGAGGTGTTATGGTCGTCGAATGGCTCAGTCGAGTAGCATCCCTGTGTAGTACTGAAAGGTTATTTTCTTCATGAACACTTGAGGGTCCACTGATCCCTTGTAAGTGTCTGTTGGAAAATGCATTGACATTTTACGTGAATGGAAAAACCCTCCTCAATAGACTCTCTTTCATTGCTCTTCAGGTTTCAGGTCATTATACCCGCAATAGGGGACCACTCAACCTAGTTTGGTATTACCTCTGAGAAAACCCTTACGCTACTTCTCTTACTCCATTCACAAATTTGAGTTTGAGAGTGAGAGATATAAACCTTTGACCTGAAGAGGGGTTCGAACATGTAAAGATGTTTGACCAGTGAAGGCATCATTGTTTATTTTTATCGCTGGAGTTTATAAAAGATTATGGCTGACCGTGGATTATTTAACTCACAAGAGAAGGCAATTACAATGCATTATATTTCATGTTACAGCTGTAACTTTGCTAATAGATTTGTTAAATTGTCCTAAACATTCTTGTACCAGGTAGAGCCTTCGCTATCATATCTGAGTTGCGCCCTCTTCAGAATAAACAGTGACTGTTCATGTATACTGTAGGTAAAAGGAGTACAGATTTTTTGGGGTACATGCTGTGGGCTACACTTATGTGACTTTTATTCACAAAAAATAGTAATTTCTTTGAATGCAGTTTTTTATGGTGTTAAATAATGTACATAGTATTATTGAATCATAAATATGCAAACAACATTTTAAAAACAGCTGGTCACGGCAGAGCTAATCTCTAAAAGTAAAAACGAAAACTTTCATATTGGGTAAAAACTACAATATTTATATTTAATAGATATAGATTAAATATGGTTATAAGATTATATGATTGCTTTATAGCCCTGATTTTCTTGGACAAAAAGAACAATATTGACATCACAGGGGTATCGTTTCACTGCAACGTGACTGCATTTCAATATGTTTTACCAGTAATTGCTGTGTCCAACCAAACTGGAAAAGTTAAGGCGAAGTTTTTCTAATCAATCAGCGTTCGGATATAGTCATGGGCCCCAATCTCCATAGAAAGGTCCATTCAATGCAAATGCTACACCTGCCATGGGTTGTAAAAGCTTTTGCGATTTCAGTGAAAACAGGGTTCACATCATTTGGAAAGGTAGACTTGCCATTTCACGCACCAGCATCCCAGCAATCCGTAAAGACCTGGAGACATTCCTCGACAGGATTAGAATTTTACGATCACCAGGAAAATGACTTCAGAGCCAAAACTCAGTCTTTACATATCTTCTTTTCTTATTTGGTCTCCAAAATTTTGTTAACTACTTCTTTTCTTTATTTTTCTTTTTTTTTTTTACAAAATATATATAATTTTATTTATTTAAAAAAAATCTATGTATTCAACAATGGAACCTGGGAGATTCAACATTTTTTGTCTAGTTTCTTGATATTTGATTGGATATTTTTAAAAAAAATCTTATGCGCATCCTAAATAAATGAATGCAAATAAATTAAATGAACTATAATTCAGGTGTGCACTGGCACTGACCAGAGCTACAACACAGAGATGGTCAGAAACTGTATGGATGGTAGTTCACCAGGCTTCCCAATCCAGTCCGGCTGAGTCGGTTCACACTGATAACGTAGGTAATGGTGTTTCTGGAAGAGTGAGGCCAGATGAAACACACCACGCCGACAGATACCACAGGCACACTGGCCCCTTCTGTTGGAAAATTTCATTTTTTCCGGTAGGAAGCCATGAATGCTGAGGCTGAATCCAAATCCGGTTTTCCGCACTTTATCAGCGTGTGGCCCACCGAGTGGTGAGATGGCGGGGGAAGTGGGGGGCTGAGAGAAGGGGGGTGATCCACTCAGCCGAGACCCTCCACTTTAATCCAATTTACAGCCTCCCCCAGCAAAAGATAATTACAACCCTTAAACCAGCTAGGAGAGGGCTAAAAAGAAAAGGCCTCACTCACCCAAACTGTGCCTCTGGCCCCTGAAGTCTCCACCTAGAGAAAGAGAAAAAAAAGGGGGGGGAGAGGGGGTCTGTTAGCAGGACTCAAGCGAAGGCATTGTGACAAACTAAGAGTGTGTGTAGCTAATGAGGCAAAGTGATTTTTTTTTCCAGCAAATGGATGCCCGCTGGGCAGAGGTAGAAAGCACCCCAGGACATCTTTGCCTGCTGATGTTCACCACAGATGTAGGGGAGGTGTATTTAGGTTGGTATGTCAATATGTGTGTGTGTGTATTCCATGAATCAATGTATTTCCACAACACATTTTCTAAAGCTGGCTTGCTCTGATAGCAGCTTGGAAGAATCTGCAGATTTGTTATATTTTTTTGTTCATTTTTGTTATTTTACTTCATATGTTTGGTTTGAAAGCAGACTTGCTTAAAAAAAAAATGGAAACAGAGGCAAAAGTTTTTCGGCAACTTTTGTTTCTGGGATCGCGCCTTTGTCAGAAGCCTTTGAAGTGCGGATGAGGGAATGAGGATAACTTTTGTATAGAATGTGAAGAAATAATAATGAAGGGGCTCACAGGGGAGCGGAAACGCTGGCCAGTCCTAATTAATAGAAGGAAAGACACTCCCAAAGTCTCCCATTCACAACCTCACAATGGACTTCTCCACCAAGCAGACCCCAGAATGGAATATGGGAGGAGTGAATAGAGACAGGGTAAAAAAAAAAAAAAAAAAATAGGGAGGGGGTGATGCAAGTCCTAAGCACTCGTCTGTCTTATTGTATTTCCATTTTATAGTACCAGCCCCAGGTCTGTAGCACCGCGTCCATGTTCCATCCGCATTCAGTGGATCCCACTGATCAGTTTAGTAAATATGGGTCCTGGCAGTGTATATAAAAGTATGGCACATTTCCCAAACTTATCCAATGTAGATCTCTTCTCCTGCCCTTTCAAATTTTCCCGCATTCCTCAGTACCCCCCCCCCCCTTTCTTTTTGGTGCATCAGTAGTTTGTCGAGTCAAGTGCAGTGGTACACTATGGGGGGGGGGGCTTAGTTTGCCAAGTCAAGTCAAGGGGGGGAGAGGTTTGTGAGGGGCAACAGGAGAAGTGTGGACCCACCTGCCACTGATTATCCTCCCAGTTAGAGGGTTTAGTCTTGACCTCTGAACTTCAGGGCTGCCCCACACCACTAATCTGTTAATTAACCGAGAAATACCCTGGAAAAACTTTGAACAGCCATTGTGTATGTGTGCATGTGTGCAAGTAGGTGTGTAAAGGGAAGAGACAACAAGAGCAACAGCAGGAGCGAGAGACGGAGAGAGAGAGAGAGAGAGAGAGAGAGAGAGAGAGAGAGAGAGAGAGAGAGAGTGAGAGTGTAAGCGGAGGTTAGTCAGTGTGTAGCTGGCACATTCTCTTACTGCAGTGTTACTGGAAGTACAACAGTTCAGCCATGGTTTTACAAGGTCTGCTGTTGTCTCTGTTGCCAGAGGAGGCCACCATCTCTGTCATCACTTCTGACCCCAAATGTGTTTCAGACCCCACACAGTACAGACGAAGCAGTAATTATGTAAAACGAGCTTTTATTCATTACATTTCTGCTGATTTCTTTTTCATGTTTCGTATTTCTTTGATTACTTCAATCTATCCGCACCATGTTCTATAATGTATGTGGTATAGTTGTACATTCATACAATTTTTCTGACATTCAGAATTATAATACCAAACAAACTTTGACGGAACTGTACTTAATTATGGTCTTGCAAATATCTCAGGTTCAAAATAAACTAAATCGGAGGATATGTAATCCTGTTAATTTCACATATTTTTTTTTTTCTCGTGAAATATTGACCCTCAAGTATTGAAAATTAAACAAATTGCACAAGAAAAGGGATTTGCTTTTTGGCAATACATATAACCTGTATAGTGGAATAGACTTATAAGCTCACTCCATACCTATTTGTCATTTCCCTGGTCCCTGGTTATAATTCTCCTGTCCTAGAAAGGGCTGTGTTATTTTAAATTCATTTTTGATACATTGTTCCGCAGGATAATATCATAAACTATATTTTTCTTGGTTGATGGGACACACCTATAATTCCTGCTGTAAACAAACAAAAATCTTCGTGGTTGCTCTGACTGGTGAGGCAGCTGATAAGTGGGGCAACAAAGTCAATTAGTTCTGTGTTTATTAGTATGTGACAGGTGCTGGGTCATGCAGATTAACTCACAACCCTTGGAGGGATGGGACAACAATAATGGTGAAACATGTCCGTCCGACCAGAAAGTAAAGGTAGCAAAGCAACATAGCAAAACCTGCTCAATTAATTATGTGGATTAATGAAGTTCTGCTTGATTAAATGTTGATGGCATTAAAACGCCTATTTTTTCTCCACAGTGTGACATAATGGACACTTACATAAATAATGGAATCCTTCATGGTAACAGAAATCAACACAGTATGCGATACAAACCACTCCCCCTCCTAAACCTTAAATTGATGAATTAAGGCTATTGCCCTTGATTATCCAATCACAGGTTTCATCCGAGTTTGACCTCTAACCTTCAACCTTACTTGAGTGGAATGATATTGATTAAGAGGAATGGTTTTTCAGTTCCTGGAAACAACAAGGCCTTCAAAAAGAGAAGCTGACTGAATGTCTTCTCATTGACCACAGAGAGATGCTGTAGCTATTGTTTTTCTACTCTTCAGGTCGAATGAACGGCCCAAACATCAGCGTGTACCCATTTAGACAACTATTACATTAAATAATTGTCAAAATGAAGGATCAATAACACTCTCTGTTCTCTGAAAGCCACTGATGCAAAAAGTTACCCACCCAGTATTTCAAACACAATAACCCTCTGTTTGCTACTTTCAATATAACAAATGAATTATTTCCAGTATTTTACTCTGTGTGGCTGCCTGCGATTGGATTCATTTGACAGAATTCTTTGTTGCGTTGTGTTATGGTAAACCCACTCTATCAAAATTGTGTTTATTTCACTTTATTTTCCTTATGATGGAGGATCTCTCTACTTTTGCAACAAATTAAGCATGCAATGTTTGCAAATGCAATTACAGTATAACTGATGTTTATGTAAATATGCAATGCATAATGCACAAATCAACCACTGGTTCACATCGCTGTGACCTAAAGCTGCTCACCAGCCATAGGGGCAAAGCTCTGCAAGCATAACGAGCTACAGAGTGGTCTAAACTATGGGTTTTCCTTTAAATGTCACAATTTTTAAAAATCAGTTTGATAATCAGACCTGGCCTACATCCAGCGAGTTAAAGCTCACAGCAGGTCAGTGTCTGTTCCCAAATCTTCCCTTTCTACTGGTTAGGTAGAGTTAATACAAAATGGACTGGAGAGATTATCAAAATTCAAAGTGGATTATATGCAGTGGTTTTCAGTTGTATGCATTTACATTGCTGTTATGCTTGCTGATCAGTCAAAATGTGAAGGGGAGGAAATATTCTTGTTGCCGTCACCATGGCATCACCACCCAACCAAACAGCAATAAGGACATTGTTAATATTTAAACAGCCTAAGTTCAAAAACATAACTGGACTCTGGCTTTTAAATATAAGCATCCAGTAGATGATTAACATAAGATCATGTTGTCTTTTCTTTTTTTTTCTTTTTTTAAATCAAACTAATGTGATGACTAAAATATTACTTTTACCGCACCTTTCCCCAGTGGATTCAAACCGTAAGGATCCGTGTGAACAAAAGTCCCCCTGGCAGAATCCAAAACACCACTGATGTGTCAACATATCAAATAAATGTTGTGAAATGCCATGGCTGCATTCATTCCTTGTTTTGGTGCTTGTTGAACAAGGTGGCGTGGGATTGCTCTCCCTCACCCTGTGGTCTGTCCTCTAGGGTGCAAGGATTCTGAGTCACTCACTGCACATCAGGCTTTCCCCCCGGGGGCCCTGGCACTGGCAGAGGCAGGTTAACAAACTGTAAAGGCTTCAACTGAGCAGCACACAAACTGTTTTCTCTCCACAATGGGATTGGCTCCAGCAAATGTCATAAGCCTATAATGAGATAGCTGATCTCGGTAGTAAAGAAGAAAAGAAAAGAAAAATACTTCCCCTCTCTGGTCAGTGACTGTTAGAGTCAGAGAGAATAAAAAGGGGGAAGCTTCCCCATTTTCTTAGGAGCCCTCGGAGGCTGGCCAACATGACAATGCTGGTCAATTAATTGGTGAAAAAGTGAAAATCCAATTAATGTGTATCAAGCTGGCAGTTTTGCATGATGATGGCTCATTAGGAGACCAAGCTGAGGGTGGAGGAATAGTTGGGTGGAGGGGCTTAAACCCCACTCATTAAAGCTCTGTCTTTCTCTGTGGGGTTTTAGGGACTGGATTATTTATGCAACAGGTTCTAAACAAAACCTCAATGTAACGCTCATTTAGTAGATTTGGAACCAATGAATTTCTAAATGACAGAGGTGGGGCCTCTTGGATTCTCAGGCAAAACTGACATCGATAGTTTGCTTCTATCTATTGATATGCTTTCAAACGCATACACTTAGCATTACACTTACAAACAGGTTTAAGTTTAATCAGCTTTATGCAAATGCATTTTAGCTCGAGATTATATATAATGTATATCTGCAATACATTCTGTTTTACCTCCTATATACTAAGGTATAGTTAGTTATGTTGTCTTTGAATGTACGAAAAAAAGGAAACAAATGTAAAAAATTAAACTGAATCTACAACGTCAATAAAATCGGACTCAAAACATGCAGTTGTTCCATAACATAACATTTAGAGACGCTTCATGTCAAAGTAGTTAAGAGCGAGGTAATGGCCTTATCAGTGTATCGCAATATGAGATGATGGCGCTCTCGCGGCTGCTTCTGAACCCCAGCGCAGGGTGACAAAATAAAGAATGTGCTCCCACACTCCTGCAGCCAGCCTGTGTTTGTCTAGCCTCTGCCTCCATGTGTAAGATTAATACTCTTGCCACACTCTCATAGAATAATGTCACTTTAATCTTGTTTGGGGCGAAATTCGAAGTGGAGTGTGTCTACTTGTTTCCTGAGATTACTTCATCTTTCTTTCCGCAGCGGTGTGTGACTCTGCCGCCTGCTGTCCCCTGGCGTTGGATGTCCCATTACCCTTCACACGCTGCAACTTTCTGCTGTTTGCACAACACTGGCCACAGGACCCAACAGCAGGCCAGTACACTATTGATGTTTTTAGTTTTTCTTTACTATTGCCAAGATCATTTTAGTTGTGTGCGTAGCCTGTTACAGACAACTATTGCCGGTGGCTGAGATGTTGTGAATATTTCAGATGCTTTAAAAATGTAACCTAACAAAGAATGTGTCAGTGTCATGTATTGCTGTTTTGTTGTTTGGGCTGCATATTTTTTTTTAAAAATGGCTCTTGCTCACTTTAGTGCAGGGTATTTTTAGATGATTGAAAAACACACTTCTGTAAAATTATAAACAAATCAAATGTGCAAAGGCTTTTTTCCCAATTAAAATGGTCTCTGTATGTTTTATTGCAAAGTTTCAGAGTCTGAACCCTTGTGGTAATAACCATTTTGTATTTTTGTTTAATAAAAAAATACTTATAATTGTACATTTACAGTATGTCTTTTCACTGTGGTGACCTCAACATTTCTGAGCTGTAGAGCATCCGCTATGAATCCAATGAAGCTTGATGTAAACAAAATGCTGCAAACTGTACAAATTCCTTACACAACTTTGCACCTTTTGCTTGAACATGCACACACACACACACACCTGCACATGCATGCACCTATGACCTCTGGTCAAGATGTCCTTATTCTTTCTTGTTTGTTGTCTGTGTTCTGTAATTACTTTTTGTTTTCCGATTGCTTTAAAACTAGTAAAATAATTAATTTAACTTGACAACTAAAACATGGGTGTAAATTAAGCCAGATAATTGAATGTTTATTTTCTTGTTAGTGAATATGAATCAAAATATACGCCTGCAAATAACCATTGTATTTCCACAGCTTCTTTATGTGTGAGCGAGAGAAACGCATTTCGGAAGGCAACCCTTGTGCTGTGTGAAAAAGCAATGTGTTTTTCCCCTCACTTCCTAATAATCTATTCTGTTCAGCCAGCTGCATACATTGACAAATGTTTCCAGCATTAGGTATTTACCCGGTGAAAGGTAATAGATGCAAGGGTTTAAAAACGCCTGCTGAAAAAAAACAGCAAGCACACTGGCAAAAAAAGAGAAAAATATCACAATAGGAAACATTCTTCTGTTCTTTGCAACAGAAAAACGGTCGATTTGCCAAAACCTATTGGTTGAACAAAACAAGGGCAAAATGTAAGAAGTTTCATTCAGCAACCAGGGACATTTGATGAGATACTTGAGTCATGTGTCTTTTTTCCTGATTGTAGAATAATATGTTTTCAGATAATTTTATTATTTACTAAAATTGTAAATACTTGCACACTGTCGTAAAAGATTTTTCCCATATTCCCGTGTATTTTTCGTGAGGAGTAGGAGACAGTAGAAAAGCAGGTTTGTTTAGACTGTGTAAAGGAGACAGGCTCATTCACTGCAGCTTGTGTGTTAAAATACACCCACATAAAATCCAGGGGTTTGGTTTCCAGTTTCCTTCTGCTCTGTTGATTGTGTTGTATTGTTATCTGTTTGCACTAATTTCTCCTATGTCTCTTTCCTTGTGATTTATACCAGTGCAGCTTGTTCCTGGCAGTTAATGAAAGATGTGACAGTGCATTAATGAGACTTTTTCTTTTTAACCTCAATCATTTTGTTCTCCTAGTCCACATTTCCCAAGCCAATCTCCCACTCTGCATCATGCTGTTAACACTATACCCATTATACTCCTTTTCCATCTTATCTCACATTTCTCTCTGACCAAATTCTTTATCATGAAACAATGTTGCTTGCAGCTTTAGCAAATCAAAATGTGATGCTGCTAAATAAAAACTGTATCACAAACACACCAGTAGACTTTTGTGCATCTCTGCAGTGTATAGTTGGAATGGTATCACAAAAATGTCACAAAAGGTTGATGCAATGTTTATATATGTGTGTGTGTGTGTGTGTTTGTGTTTATATATATGTAAAAGCCCCTTGCATTGTCACTCGAAAATAATATAAAAATAATAAACGTGTGAGTGTCGGAGTTACTGAACAATACACAATTACAAACATAGTTAAGAATCAAATAGTGTGTTGGTGTTGTGTGCTCATACTCTCAGTCTGCTGGGATTAATGGATAACTCCAGTGAGAGACGCCTCTGTTCTTAACCAAGGCAAAATGACCACAGGCAGCCCAAGAATTTGGCGGTCAGTAACTGTGGCTGTTTCCCATACATATATTATTATAGCAATAGCAGCAGTGGTGATTGAATTTCTGACCTTTTGTTGAAATGGGAAAGGGGAGGGGTGTATTTCAATTTTTGTTGTGTCATTCATGTCTTAAAATAACTACAGGGATGAAAGATCATGGCTTGATTCAATTACAGTGCCGTGCAAAGGCTAAAGATTACTGTATTCTACATGGAACCTGACTTGTAGATAGCTGAGATAAATACAAATGCTGATTTCACGCACTTTAAGTGGGCTGAAATTGGTTTAGGGAAATACTCAGTGTGCTTCTGCGGAGCCTGGAAGTCTTATTTTACAGTAAACTCACATTTAATTTCCCCGACAAATAAGTGCAACACACGGCTCATTCAACAAGATTAAAGCACGATGAAAAAAAATACATGTGATTACGTATGTGCGATTTTTGTATATTCTTAAGATGACAAACCTGATACTGGATTCTTCACACCACTAAATCCATCCGACGCAAACGAGAAAAGTTTGGTGGGAGAACCTGGCCGGCTCTGCCAATCAATAGCAAAGTTCACATTAAAAACTGCTGACAGCTGTGGGAGAGAGTTCCCACTTTCATCTCGCGCTGTCTGGCCCTGTAGCTAACCTCACCGTCACCCTCTCTTTTCACAGACCTGCTCTCTTTATTAATCTTTGTCGCATCCCACAGCCTGACCCAGAGAACTGCCCCGGCGGCACGTTTCACACTTATCACCAAAGTTCTGGCTCCTTTCTTTCTTTCTTTCTTTCTTTCTTTCTTTCTTTCTTTCTTTCTTTCTTTCTTTCTTTCTTCACTTGATAGCCTTGAACTGAGGACCCTCCTGTCCTGCAGTGGAGCCCACCCAGCAGCTCTGTCGGACCACATCAACCTGTTTGCTGAAAGAAGAAAAATGAGCTGGAAAACTGAATGTGAGTTGTGTATGTATTGTTTTGTGTAAAAGACAGTAGGAGTTGTAGTAAGTTATTTTCCTGTTTCCGTTTGTCCTCCTGTTATACTACTTAACTTAGTAGAAAACAAGAAACTACTTAAGAAGAAAATATAAAGAAATTCTTTTTAAAAACAAAACAAAACTTTATTTTAAACAGGCAAAACAGACTTTTGAGTTGAAGAAACTTATGAACTTTGGTCCTTGGTTCCTTTCTGCTGTATTCTTGATTGTGCCAGTTATTGTGCTCAAACATGTCTCTGGTTAATGCAGACCTCTGCTGCCCCTTAGTGGTGGAAGAAAAAAAGACCGGGTGAAAAGTTTCCTGCAGCAGTAAAGGGAAGACTTTATATTATGAAAAACATATGTTTACAAGTAAAATTGAAAGATTCATTAGTTTTCATTTGTCATGTTGATGGATTATTTTGACTTGGAAATTGGTCTGCTGTTGGCTCGCAGCACTGTGTGTGTGTGTGTGTGTGTGTGTGTGTGTGTGTGTGTGTGTGTGTGTGTGTGTGTGTGTGTGTGTGTGTGTGTGTGTA